>VYZV01014104.1:4023-21726 GCA_013401275.1 Pandion haliaetus | reverse complement strand
CCAAGTCCACCACTAAACCATGTCCTTAAGCACAATGCCTACATGTCTTTTTAATACCTCCAGTGATGGTGACTCAAAATACACTCTTTGTTTTTTCTGTTGTCTTGTTTTACCTCCTTACTACACATAATTTTTTCTTTTCTCTATTTTCTTAGTTCACCAAGGCCATGCTCCTCCTGGATGCCTAAGCTGACATATGTTGGAGTACGTTTGTTCTAGTGATAGGAATAGGTATTAGAGCAGTACAAACTGCAGTTCATAAATTAATACCCCACCTTGCTTTTGGGTGGTGAATCCTCCCAGGAAAGGTATGTGATACACAGCTATATGCCATTTAGATGACTTTGTGTCTTCTGTTTTGATAGCAATTTGAAATCATATAAGATTCAATTTTAAGCCAAAATGAGAAGATAATGAATAGTAATAAAGTTGGATTTTTTTTTTAGTAGTTAGCTCCTAATTTTGTTTATGCTGGCTTCTGAACTCTGGGAATCTGTTCTGAAACGTTCAGCTGAACAGCTGCAGGGATGTGGCTCGAAGAGATCATTGACTTCATAGGAGTGCAATAATACAGAGTTGACATGCAATGCAGTGCCTCATCTATGTGTAAACTATATCTCTCATCCAGTCCTGTTCCCCACCTGAGTCTGAAGTGTTGATTTTTCGAGGAAGGATATCCTATTCTTTTTTTCCTTGGTGTTAGAATCATCATGCAGAGCGGATGTTTGACAGTTCAGGGTGTTTAAGTGCACAACACAAATCTGGTTTTTTTTATGAGGTTTAGCAAACAAGACATGGAGTATGAATTTTAACTCTGACACATAGATGTCTTACATGATGCCTGGAGGTTTGGTAACTATCTATTCTAGTGTTAAAAAGATTCCTGAAGCTGCGGTATCTAATTTAGTGTGCATGCATCAACACTGCATTAAAGATTCGGCAGTACTTGTTTCCTGTCCAAACCCAGGAGAAGGTCATACTTTAGTAGCAATAAAATACCCTTTGTCTTGCACCAGGATTTGGTAGAAAAACAAAATTTAAAAAGCCACCAAATATGTAAATAAAACTATCAGAAAACTTTGGTTATTGTAATGACTAATTATTCAGGACCATGATTAAGCTACCTGTGGGGTTTTTTTTCTGTTAGTCAGATTTATTTTATTTTTTTTTTTAAATTATGCATTTACTTTGGTCCTTGAATAGTAGTCTTGCATCATGTGAAATAAAGCACCCAGTGGTCCTGCTGTGCTTATTTCCAATACAGATTTTCAGGTGAAGATTTGGGGTTTAAAATTTTTGGTTTACTGTTGAAATGATTTGATTTTTTTCTATCATAAACTTGACTTTGGCTTTTGATTTTATCTAAGCCTTTTTTTGGGCCTGAGTTTTGCCGCCCGCATAATGTGCACCTTTGGCATTTCTTCAGCAAATTCTTCACAATTTAGATTGTGAAGTCTTTGAGGCAGATAAATTTATCTTCATGCTCAGGGCCAAGTAGGCCATCAGGATCTAACAAATAAATAGAATAATGATTACTACTAATCTTAGTTCCTTGTAGCTTTTTTCATAGAGAAATAGGGAAGATTGATTAGGTACATGTTTGTACAGTGCGTTCAAGATGTAAAGTAGTATATAAGTGCCAAGTATTATTATTACTTAAAGTCTCATAGGAAGAAAGGAGATATTTATCAGGAGCTGTGGCTGTGTGATAATGAGACCAAAACCTCTGAATGTGTGATATATCTGGCACATTATCTTTTATACCCATTAAGTAGCCATACAGGAAAGATGTGCAAGGGCAGTTGTTTAACTGAAAGAAAACGCCATGCTATTTTAATGTTCTCTGTGAAATAGAAATTCATGATAGCTCCAAAAGGTGCACAGGTAAAATTGTTGTGATAGTGTTAGTTGCTAGGAGATATATTCTAGATAAATAAAATAGGGCTTCAGTAGGAGTAAAAAAGCTAGTCTCAAACTATGTAGGAGGCCTTATCTTGGCAGTAGGAATAGGTTTCATTAAATCACCGCTACTGCCAGGGCTAGGATAGAGGGAAGCATCTCCAAACAGAGGCTGATCAGAAGTGTCCAGCGGGCAACACACTTGGTTAGGCTAGGGTAAGAAAGGCATGGGGTGGAGATTTATAATCCATCCTCTCAGGACCTTCTTGTGCCTGCACAGGAGTTTGCATCCTAATTAGTGGCACCAGTGGGTGCATGTTGCATGATCTGCTGTGGCTATTTCAGTAGTCATATTTCCTTTGAGCTGGAAGTGGGTATTTTTCTATATTGATGAAGAATGGGAAATAAAGTGGTTTTGTTAAGTATTAGGTAGACAGCAATTATCCAGCACTACAGCTAAATCCAGAAAGATTTAATATCCTGCTACAGTGAAAGAAAAGGACGCTTGAGAGAAGGCATCTAAATCGGGGCTAAGCCTGCTACACTAGAAGGGATGCTTGTTCTTCAGCTCGTGCTCTTTGCCTTTACATATGGGGAAGGAAGATGCTGGCATCCTACTGATGTACTGAGGTCAAAATGAAAAAGATATTCTGGAACAATATAGGAAAAAATCCTTGCAAGTTAGTACAGAATTGAAAAGTTGCAGCCCAGTTAGATCGTGCCTGTAGATCTTGATATAGTTCTGCAGCATTTAGACCAAGGCTTTACCTATACAGCAGGAAGAGACTACCTTAAAGGCACCGGAGCTCTCAAAGATGGATGTGAGATACCCTGCAGCGGTCAGGTCATTCTTTACTATAAGCCAGTGTAGGCATTTCTAGGTAACTTGTTGGTTTTGTGGTCTACATGTGTGTACTTTGCTGAATTCAGTCTGTATTTGCTAAAAGCATCTTACGTTAGAAATCATGTTACAAGGATGGGAATAGAGGCCCGTTTCCTGGGTTGTGTGGGTTTGGTATTTTTTTTGTTTGGGTTTTGTTTGTTAGTTGTTGAGGTTGGTTTGTTTTTTGTCTAATGGCTTTGTCCTTTGCTATTCAAGTCCAAACCACACTTACCATAGGAGTCTGTCGGGCAGCTGTACTGTGCTCTGTAATTCCTGGCATGGTAGACTGTTCTTTCCTTTTGCATGGATGATGTATTTTTCTTCTCAAGACATCTTCTGTGATTCACCTTAGCTAGCACGTGAAGTGAGCGTCAGACATTGTACCTGATCTCTTTCTTTTTTGATTCAAGGGCATCTTCCATGCGTGGAATATTACAGAAAATATCTTTATACTGGCAGGGAGTTATTGGTGTCTTGGTGCAGAACTATTCTCTGAAAAAAAAATGCACTTCAGTTCTGAATTTTGACAGGTAGATTTACTGGAAAGTCGCTTTCCAAGCAGCAGCTTTCTGCAGGATCACACTTGAAAACATGAAGCGTTTTGTGTCTTTCTCTGTACTGATGAATTTAACCTATATTTTAATATCTTAATATGGCTTAATACACACTTTTAACTGGAAGGCTAGGATCATAAAGACAATTATTTACAATTTGTTTACTTCTGATAATTTGGCAGTGTAGTAATGGTTGCACGGAATCTGCCTTGTAGCAGGAAGACTTCATGTTCCTCTCTTAAGGAAAGTTAGTGATTACTGTCCCAGCAATGATCCCTTTTGTGGCAGTGGGTAATCCAGGACATCGCAGATCAGTGTGCCCCTTTCCAGCTTTCAGGCCTGTTTCTGAATTTCCCTGCTGCAAACAAATTAGAAACCTTGAGAGACCCAGTTGTCTTGTGGCACTGGACCCCTAAAAACTGTGCTGCTAAAAGATAATACAAAAGCTTTGGAGGGAATCAATTTTCAGAGAACAGATTGTGCAGCAATATAATCTATTTACCCTTCTGTGTTGCTGTGATGGGACAAGATCAGATGAAGTGCTTCAGTATTGGATTGAGTCTTCGTTGTCTGGTGGTTTTTTGCCTCACACTTTCACGTCCCACAGAGATAAGCTATTTTCGTACTGCTTTTATTCACTTTTGTTTCTGGAAGACAATGTCTGAAGAGTATCACTGTTATGTCCTGTGGAAGATGTACAACAAATTTGATATTTGAGGAAATTTTAGAATTATTAATGTAGCAAGAAATCTTCCGAAAGCCTGTTCTCCATCCAAATTCTACTCCCTGCAAAAACAAGCATCTGAAAGAAAGCAGGTAGGGTGAGTTAGATGGCCTCAACCTCAATGATGTAAAGTTGGACTGTGAATATTTTCTTTTTTGAAAAGCATTCTCTCTTTGCTCTTCTTGTATACCTAATTTTGTTGTTTAAAGGAAGAATGACATGAATAGAAGTAAAAGCTTTGGGGAAAAATAAGATACTAATCTTTCAAAAATCCAAGATAGGCAAATAGTTAAAAATATAAAATACAAACAAGCAAAAACCTTGGGAAAAACACAAAGATCCCAATGCTTGATTGAATAAGTTTGTCTTTAAGTCAGGATATCAAAAACGTTCCGGAATGCCTAGGAGAAAGGCTTTCTCACTTGTAGGTGTTTGAATTTGGAACCCAGTGAGCCGAGGTTGATCTGCTGTTCTTGGGGTAGTTGCCAAGATGGCATTTTGCGTCTTGGGGCTGTCTTGGCTGAAACCAGTGCTGCAATTCTGTGGGTACGTTAGGGAGGCATAAGCCGGTGTTGCTGCCAAAAGGAGCAAACCTCCTCTTATTTCTTTCTCAGTCCCTTTTTCCAGCCTCTTCACTGCCCTCACACTTGTAGCTGCGGTTTCATGTGGCTGCATTGTGAACTGAATGAGAAGGCTGGTACAGATTAAAATTAGCCCGGTAAAATGAAGTGCAGTTATTTTTAACACAGATGAGTTCATTGACCCTGGTTCATTGTACAGGTCTTACACCAACAAGGTCTTATACACAAGGAAGGGGGTGGGGAAGCAAAGAATGGGGCTGCAGTGTTTTCCCAAAGTGCTGTCTGATTCTGGCATAAGGTGTGTCTAGAAACACAGTTTGAGAACATCATAAGAGCTGTGAATTATGCTCAAGCTAACCCATGGATTCATCAGCTGTGTATCTGTATTAGATCTGGTGGATTTGTTGTTGTTCTTACCTATTTTAATATGTTGAGAAGAATTCCTCTTTATCAAATATACGTTAATTTGCACCAGCTGTTTCTGTGTTGCTTTGTGGAACTCTGAATACATACTTGGAGTACACAGTATGTATGTACATAGTACACACAAACAACACATAAGTGGAGTTTACTCAATGCCATTGTAGCAATTATAGGTGCTTTTAAAAAAATTTTACCTTTCAGTACTCAGGACACTTGTGAAAATTGACTATGCATACAATATAGGAACTCCCCCTTTAAAAATAATTTCTTAGTCAAAATTCTATTAGACCTAGTTGAAATTTCTTAGGCTGCGTATGAATAAAAACTAAGGACCTTGGGATGTAGTCTGTGGAAGGTTTTCATATCCTTTATTAACCAGGAAAACATGGCAGGTATAAAATATATTAATCTGTGCCTGTTATTTGGCATGGGGCCACAGAGGGCTGTCAGCATAAGTAGAAGCAAATTAACGTGGCAGTTCTCATGCTGGAGTCGTACTGTGTTAATACAAGGCTTCAAACTAGATAATATGAAACCTGAATTGTGAGTGTAATATTTAAGGCTCCACGGTTGGAGCTGTTCATCATGATGATTACAGCTATGCCTGGGATTCTTGGCCAGTCAGGTTACCTTGTTTTACATGCTTGATTTCTAATGAAATACAGACCAAGCGAATGTGCATTAGTTAGGGCAGGCAGACTGGCACAAAGTAGATTTGCAGCTTGTTTATAATGACCAGCTGAAGAGAAAGAAGCCTCATGATGAGCAGAGTGAGCTCAGTGGTTGTGCTTTGGCAGGGAGTAGGGTTGGGGAGTAGCAGCTTCACCAGGGTTGGGGCAGTAACGTGTCTGCAAAAGCAAGGACATGGGCCCATGTGGGCTTAAAGATGTAAAATGACAGCAAGGATCTGTGCCATTACATGTCAGGATCAGTCTCTTTCTTTTATCAAACTGACAGCAGATCCTTTGGATGGTTTTATTTTCATTTTATTTCCTATTAGTTAGCAGGTCCTGAAACAGTGTCTGTTAGTATTTAACCTGTATGCAGTAGATAATTGGTAAGTTGATGGCTTCTGTTTCTCTAGATTTGACAGGACGTGCACATTTTTTAGTGGTTTAATCAAGACGGCAATGCTACGACAGCATTGATTTAGTAATGTAATAATCCTTGTGTTATGAAGCCTGATAAGACCCTGAGTGGTACTATTGCCCCATTAAAGCAGGTCCTCTACACAACAGGAAAACATGTCCCCTTTGAAAACCTGACAGTCAGAGCCCAAAATTAGCTTACAAAATTTTCTGGCTTGGACCTTGTGTATAAGCCAATCTTGTTGAGGCCATTATGCCAGTGTGGTTGTATCTGGATGCAGAGATATACTTAACTTACAAGAGAATTAATAAATTAAGTCTTTCAAACTGAGACACGTGGTCAATATGAATGATGCTGACACCCACAAACATTTGCAGAAGCTCTAGCTGAGCATTGTTGTACTTTCAATGCGAGGGGTTTATGTTTTCATGCCATTGTTTATTTCTAGCTATGCTTCTTTATTTTTAAGCTTTCCAGGCTGGTTTTAGAGTGTTACTGTCTGTGCACTTACTTCTTCAGTGTCTGCCTGTTTTACTTGTCGCTTAGGCCAAAAAGAGGGTAAAGGATAGCTAAAGGGACTAGACAGTGGCAATGGGTAGCGTGTGCATGAGGGACAACTAATGAGACCATAAATACAAAATGTTAAATAGATTAGCGTTAATAGATTTTGCTTCTATTTCCTTTGCTAATTCAGTGTAAAGTTGTTATTTAAAAAGATCTCATTCTTTTCAGTGTTGTTGTGAAATGATGATGCTCCAGAGGTTGATGGCTGCAATAAGGATTCATGGATCTGATTGCTGTTTCTGAGCCTGGTGCTGACTTACTGTTTGGCGATTGGCAAGTCATGTAACCTCTCTGTACCTTGACTCCATGGTCATAATTTACTTTGACATCACTGTGCCTCTTTGACCATACTTTTTCAGGTCCATTTCTTTGTAGGTTTCAACATGCAGAATAAGGTATGGTACACGCACATACATTTCTCCGTGTTTGGGTTCCATTTCATAGTCATTTTTATTTAAAAACATACACAGGTAATCTGTATGCTGAGTAAACACATTAACAATATTCATCATTGACATAATCTCCTTGCAACCTAATTGATTTCAGAGGCGTTGCAAAACCAGGTTCTTGCTCGTTTTTTTAATCACTTAAAATATACAGACTTTGCTTAGACTTTAAAAGATTATTAATGAGTTTCATGATCATTTGCATGAACATTGAAAGGTGTCTCAGTTCTGTATTGACATACCTTATAGTGATCTTCCAGTGGAATATGTAAATGTAATTTAATGCTTGTCAGGGTTTCTAGTAGGCACAGAGATTTCAGTGACTGAAGTGCCAAGCTGCTTGGAGCAGCATCTCCCAGATCCACTGTGATTTACTTACTTGGGTCCCATTTTTTAAAAATAAGCAATAAGAAAAACTCCTTTAACATTAGAATGTTGGCTTTAAAATGTATTTGTCACTTTATTTCTTTCAAAACCATACACAATTTCAGTGTATATTTACATTGTCTTAATTCTATCAAATACAGGTACTTCGGGTGAATTGCTGCATGTCTGATGACAACTCTGAGTACGTACAGGCTTAGTGTGCTCTTCAGCGTTGAGTGTGCAATTGAAATTTTAGGATCTAGTTGGTGTCAGATTGTCTGTTTTATCTTGTACTGTGTCAGATTTTGGACAGAGCTGCTCTGTAATATCTGGACGTAGGAGTTCATGTGCCAGGAGTGTATGGCCTTCTACCAATGGTGCTGGATAAGTGACATCTAAAAGCTAGTGCCTGAGCTCAGGTGAGCGTAGTAACACAGATGGTAATGATGCTAACTTCCACTCTTTTCTTCTTGCATACCCAGCAGAAAGTAGCCATAGTCTATTTGCAGGTAGTCGAAGCACTTCTCAGGAAACTTTCTGTTGTTTGCTGAAGAAGGCATTAAAGTACAAGATGATGTGGTTGAACTGGTGGTAATTCGATGTATTACACTGCAGTTTTTGAACTATGTATTTGTCTGGAGTCACTACTACTAAGCCCAGGATAAATCTCCGAGTCAAGAAAATGCTTTCAACTGGAGTTCCGATACCTGTAGGCTGTAATTTTTAAAATCAACACCCGAACACTTAATGTGAGAAATAAACCACAAGCTGGTTTTTTACAGAAGTTAACACATTTTTAAATGATTATAACTGACTTGCACTTTTCATATCTGTGTAGTTGTTCACGCTACTGCAGAAGTGAAAGCAACATTCACCCAAATGTGAGATACATCTCAAAGCTTCTAATTATTGTAGACAGCTAAACCACAACGCGAAGACGTTATCCTATGAACAGTTGGCCTCTCATGTTTTGTTTCCTCCTTTGTGTAAAGCATCTTATGGAGTTGGCAGTTCTGCAGGGTCTGAACTTGATGTTAATGAGAGGAGAAGTAGTAACGGTTTAAATGAAGGGCTCATATCAGTCATGACAACAAAATGTGCAGATGTTCTTTAAGAGCGGAGTAATGAAATTGTTTTTCTTGTATCAAGTACGAGGAAGAAAACTGCTATAGTTTAAGCCTTTTTAATACCGTGTTATCAACAGCTAAAGTCTGTTATTTTGCTATATGGGCCATTTAGCAGATGGTTTATTGTGATATATACCTCCCTAAAGATATTTTTGACATGTTTGTGAACTATAAGGGAGACTTTGTGGCATACCAGTCATCTATTACACCTGCATTAATTGTCCAGGAGAACTATCTTGCAGATTAGGACTTAAAAAAATGATGCGTGATGATTACAAGAGGTCTGTTTCCTGACTAGACTGACATAGGTCTATGTTCTGTGGGATGTGGTGTACAGAAACTGGATCTGAGGAAAGAGCATAATTAATCTCATTCCTCATAAACTGGTGACATGAGGGTATCCTTAGCAGAAGTGGCAGTGCTGTTGGGGCTTTGTGTGGAAAACTGGCTGTCACATATACTCAGCAGGAACAAGGGCCAGATTTAGCTAGCTGAATGTTCTTAGAAACCAGCGAACCCAGAAACTCAGGCTTCCATCCAGTATTTCTGAAAACCTGATAAGCAAACTGGTGGTCTTGTAAGCACGGGGTCTGCATGAATCCAAACACAGAGGTCCAGTGAGGAAAATGGAGCACAGTGACACCTTGGGAGTGTGTGGCAGTATTTTTTCAGTATACAAGATGAATACAATTTTATTTCACAGTAGCTTTGGTAGTGATCTATTCAGTTAGTTATCTGCTTCATTTGGAAGTACTGAATTTGGAATTGATTTTTGAATTGGCAACAGCACACAAGCCTTTTTCCGCTCCCCTTGGTGCTGTTCCACTGCCCATCTGCGTGGCTTGGGAGTCCTTAAAGTTCTTGTCATTGCTGGGACATTTCTAGGGAGAGTTTAGGTTCTCTCTGCAGGTACTTTTCCTTCCTCCTTGCCAGTACATTTTCATGGGGAGCACCTGGTAATCTAGAAGTTCAGGTTTGTTTCAAGAGTGGAACTGCCTCAAGAGGGAGACTATTCTACATAATAAGATCTACAGTCAAAGTCAGCTAAATATTATGAATTTGGGCTGGGCATGTTGATAATGATTTTGGAAAGTGACAGTTTGGCTTGGGTTAATGGAGGTATTCATATGAACAAGTATTTATTGTACAAACCATTATAAATCTTAGAGTGGCTGTTACCTTAGAAAAATTCTGTTTACATTTCATAAACCTTTTCTTTTATGCATATGTGCACTGGAAAAGAGAGACTACTGCTGTTTGGACCTTCTCTAGAGTTAAACTGTTTGGATGATTTGCAATACAGGAATTGAAATTCAACACTTCTCCCTATTTCTCGAGTGAAATTGTGGTAGTTATGATTTGTGTGGTGACACCATTAACATGCATTTTGGAGTTAAGAAATAAAATTAAGTTATGATCTGTGAAGGATGTTAGTATTTCAGGATTTTAGATTGAACTCTTTCTGAGAAGCAATACAAGATTATGGAATTCACTGTGAAAGAAAAAATTGTCTGAGCTGCTGTGGGAGTGCATGTCTTGCAGACTCCCTCCAGAGTGTTTCATCGGGTAGGCAGGGCACCAAGGAACTTGGTGGGCAAGGTAGGAAGAAACAACTAAAAATCCATCAAGAATTTTCCTGGCTTTCATCAGAACGTTGCTAAATTGATATTGCTTCCATGGCGTGTTTAGATTTAGAGAAGCTGGGAGAAAATTAAAAAAGACAATTTTCTCAGTAAATGTGAGAATTCATTTTTGAAGGAGAGGCTTTTTTTTTTTCTTTCAATGCTTAGCTCTAGGCATGTTTAGAATAGCTCATCGTAATTCCCCTCAGTAGCTGTGTTGGTAGCACTAGGGGAATTGCTTATTATGCACACTATGTTCATCTTGCTGCTGCCTCTTCCTTCTCTCTGCCTTGTCTTTTGTGTCTTTTCATAATATTAAGGTAGGAGATCTTGAGGCAGACACTTCCTTACTTCTTTGCACAGCACCTTGCAAACTGGACTGCCTGGTACTAACTGGGCCATCCACTGTGTGCCACATAGAAACAAAAAAGGAGACATAGCAGCTTGAATTAGTTTTTCTTCATGTTTAAGTAGAACTTGATTACAAGTACCTTCTTTAGTCTGGGTAGTAGCCTCTTTCCTTTTGTGCTTGTTCCACGTGGGAAACGTTTAAGTAATATGTAACTTTTAAGTATTAGGTAGCTGTTTCACAATGTGATATCAAGGCAAACTGCAAAGGCTCTCTGTGAATCTAAGCTGCTTCGTGTCGTGGTTTCGGCTTCAGCTCAGTCGGTAACAAAGCACCACGAAGCCGCTCGCTCACTCCCCACCCCCTCCCCTGGCCACGTTGGGATGAGGAGAAAATCCAAAGGCAGGCTCGTGGGTCGAGACAAGGACTGGGAGGGATCACTCCCCACTTATGGTCACGGGCAAAAGACAGGCTCGACTTGGGGAAGACACAAAAGCAACTTAATTTACTACAAATCAAATAAAAAACAAGGGTATTAGGAAGGGAAACTAAACATCAGAACACCTCCCCCCACCCCTCCCGCCTTCCCGGCTCAGCTCCACTCCCGATGATTTCTACCTCCTCCCCCCGGCGGCGCAGGGGAACAGGGGATGGGGCTTGAGGTCAGCTCGCCACACCTCGTCTCTGCCGCTCTGTCCTCCTCAGGGGGAGGCCTCCTCATTGGTCCCCTGCTCCACCGTGGGGTCCCTCCCACGGGAGACAGTCCTTCACCAACTTCTCCAACGTGGGTCCTTTCCGCGGGCTGCAGTTCCTCACAAACTTCCCTGGCGCGGGTCCTTTCCGCGGGCTGCTCTCCAGTCACACACTGCTCCAGCGCGGGCTTTCCCATGGAGTCACGGCCATCTTGGGGGGCCTCCGCTGCCCCGCTCCCCTCCCTGGGCTGCAGGGGGACAGCCTGCCGTCTCCCCACGGGCTGCAGGGCCATCAGCCTCCTCAGGCGCCCCTCCTCCCCCTCCTTCTTCACTGACCTCGGGATCTGCAGAGGGGTTCCTCTCACGTTCCAATCCCCCCCTCACTGCCGGTTCCCCTTCTTAAATATGTTCTCCCAGAAGCGCTCCCACCGTCACTGATGGGCTCGGCCTGGGCCAGAGGCAGGTCCGACTTGGAGCCGGGGGAGCTTCTAGCAGCTTCTCACAGGAGCCACCCCTGCGGCCCCCTCCCCTGCTACCAAAGAAACCACGCCACATAAACCCGTAACACTTTGTTAGTGTGAAATACTGCATCTTTGAACTGGGAAATACAGAACAGTCTTTCTGGCCAGATTATTTAATAAGTAATGGTTTAGATAATGTAAATGTATGTATTGGCATCTGTTGCAGCACTAAAATTTACATGCAGTTTTAGCTGTGGGAGCCACCAGTTCTGGAAAATTATTATTATCATGCTTTATAATAGCTAACACTAATGCTGTGTACCAAAATACAGTCCTAAGAGATGTGGGCCTTGCATGGGGGAGAGCTGCAATTATGTTTCATGAAAGATTTCAGTGTTTTGAGAGTTGGTACCAAGTGGGGGGAGCTTCTGGTAGCGTGTGTTAAGGAGTCACTGAACAGTATGGAACCTCTGCTCAAAATGGTGGTTTTAGTGAAGACTTCCCTGGTATCTGGCTTAGAATATGGCATGCCCTGGGAGGTAGTTTTGGTTTTGGTAGGAGGGATGTGCTAGATACCCTGATTTCAGCCAAGGTAAATGAGCATGTTTGGAGCATAGCCTGTTGCTTTGCTATCCTCTCTATTAGAAAGACCGTATAAAAACATGATTTCTGAGACTTTCAGCAGTATGTGTTTGTGTATGTGCATTGTGCCTGTTTCCATAATGTATCAGGATGTTTTCTGTATTTTTGTGTTGAAGATCTCATCTTTATTTAATATGCTCCCCTGCTGATTCCTGTTGGTCCAAAATCAGATAGCAAGTTGGGTGAAGAGCTGAATATGGGTACTTAAAAAGAAAGGATTGTAAAGGAAGAAGAAAATTCCCCAGGTTGTAAAAAATAAGTTACCTTGTCTTTGTTTATGTGTAGTGGATAGTTGAGTACTGTCTGAAAGAATTCGCATAATAAATCATTCCGAAGCTGATCGCCTTCCTGCTTTTGTGATGTTTTAGCACAAAAGGGGGTAAGTAATTAAAGGAATGATCAGCCTCAGAATAACATTCTTGTTTGCTTCTGTGATCATGATTCAGTTGACGTAAGTTATACAGATTTGTGCTTGCAAAATATTTCATTTGTACACCTTTTCTTACCTGACCATGACATTTTAAGAATTCATTGTTAGAATATCCTAATTTTTTTTCTATTAGCTTCATTTAATCCTTTTGGATGGAGGGAGGAAGGAATAACATTGTGTTATTAAAGGAACATAGCTTGTTTCATATCAATGTTGCCTGAGAAAACAACCCCTCCAAAGAGAGAATCCAAATTAAACTTTAGTTCCACTTCCAATCTCTGAAGCTTTGGGGAATGGAACAAGACTGAGTCTTAATCTTGAGTGCTGTAACCATCCCTGTGGAGAATCTTAGTTTGTCCTGCCTCAGAAACAGAAGGGCATAGTTCAGTGCCTCTATTTAAGGTCAGTGTCTGCCTCTTCATACATACTCTTTATGTTAAATTGCCATGCACTACTGTGAAGTGTCTTATGAGGGTATAAATGCAATTTCTAATTTTATACTGTATGTTCATGGCCACAGGTTGAGGATCCAGTTAAAATATTGACCGTAGCAAAATTAGTATAGCCTTCCACTGGAGATGGCTGACTAGCACAGATGTTCCTATGTGAATCCTCAACACCTGCAGTCTTCACTTAATTGGAAACTGCTGAAAACAGGAGCATGTGGAAGCATATAAGGTTTATGCTTGGTTAACTGATGTGTTCTGCAGCAGCACTAAATCACACACAATTATCTCTTCTTTAACTTTTGGGAATGTGGCCTTCACAGAGGTATCCCTACACTTAACATATTGAGCCAATGTCACATGGGGAGTGGCAGTCAATGACTAATGTGCGTGATGCTTTCTTAATGAAAAGTGGATTGCCTTTTTGTTCTCCTGATTTGGTTTTTTTTTCCCCCCTTTTTTTAAATCTAATTTGGCAGAAAGTTATTTCAGGAAATTGATATATCAAAGAGAATACATTGCAATAAAAGATCTTCCTGGCTAGAAACATCAAAAGCATGGATATTTTCACTGGGTTTCCTGAAGACGACTAGAGTAAGCACCAATGTTAGACATTCTTCAATGACATACAAACTTTCACTTACCTGTTTTTCTTCCCTTAGGAATAAGAAATCTTTTCCTTAAGTATGATTACTTTATTTACAGTTTTCCACTGATCCATAGTTCCTTTCTGTACTAAAACTATGGTAGGACAGAGAGAATAAATTTTTCACATTTGTATTTTTTTATCTTTTCTAATTCACAAGAAACCGAGACGCACAGACATAAAAACATACCTTTCAAAGAATTCAATTAATGCATTGTATTTCTGTACATATGCTCCTAATGCCGATAATTTAATCTCCGGTTTTGAAGTGTGAATGATGTGTTGATGGATACAGCTACTACCATTCAGAAAACTACTTTTTTTAGTTTCAGGTCAAATTTACAGCTGTTGTAACCAAGAGCTTGTAGGATCATACTTACTGAAATCAGGATTATGATCATCAATGAAGATAGGGATAGTTCTCTTAGACTTAATACTATATTTTGTACAAGCGGAGAGAGACTTGTAATCTCAAGTGACTTTGCACACAAAGACCAAAAGAAAGCAATATTGTTTCCATTCCTGATTTGAAAAATGGAGATGCTATAGTTGATATGTTTATTCCATGTGTAGTGATTGCTGTGCTGAACTGGGCTGAAGGGCTCAAAAGTGTAGGGATAAGCACATAGCTCATAATTTAAGTTTACAGCAGACATCACTGACAGCAACACCCGCTCACTGACTCACAGGAGCATTCTTCCATCTGCTTACCCCTCCATTGTACCTGACCTTGCTTCTACTGTGGTAACTTTCAAACATTTCTAAAAGTGTTCCTTTTGTATTTGCACATGTGACGGGAACAACTGCATGTTGCATGTTTAGCCATGTGGAGTTTAAAATTAGTGGTCCTGAGTTCAATCCACATTTTTTTAAGAAGTGTTCTGCATTATGTATAATGAGGACCTTAGTCCCAGAAATAGGATTAGGGCAGGTCTATGGCTGTGAGGGCTTTCTAGGGACCTTTTGCTTGGGGCTACACACTGTCCACTTAATAGTGAGTGAGGGCGAGGTGTTATGCTATTCAGGACTGAACTTTAATGGGTGAAGAAGCATACCTCAGTTGTATGAAAGTGTAGAGCTGAAAATGAGTCGATGGGTGAACTTGCTCCTGCACAAATAGTCACTACCCATTCTGGGGTCATTCTTTGGCAATTACTTTGGTCATTACTTTGGCACCTTTACCAGTGGTTGTTGGTCCTTACTTGGAAGTTTCCTTACACTTGTGTGCTCTCCTGCTCTGAGTCCAACTGGTTTTGTGGTAGTAAATCCCATCACAATGTTTACTTATCTTGTGGTTTTCCCTGCTGGGAAGAGAGTGTGGGTGGGATTTGCTAAACTGAATGAATAGTTATGCGTTCCAGTTTATTTAAGCTATTCTTTAATGTGTAATGACATGATTTTGTTTTGACAGATGAATGTTGTTTCTGTAGATCTGCAGTGACATTGCTCCATTTTGACTTTGTGCTGTCAGCTTGGTACATTTATCCTGACACTGTTGTATTTCATCTTGATACCATATTCCTGATTTGACATTGCAGTGCCACCTCCATAAATTTGTATTGACATTCTTAACTCATTTTCTTGGTATTTTTCAAAGTGAATGAAAGCCTGACACAGTTAGAATTGGGAGCAATATAAAGGCAAAATTGTGGAGATGTATCATAGAGGAATGAAAAGGGCAGAGATGGTGTTCAGTGGAGAGAAACCAGGTGTGCAAGATGCATGGATGGTGCTTACAGGGAGCAACATGACATTCTGGTAGGGGGCCCTCTAAGAGAAACAAATGTATTCTGCTGGCATGTTGTCAGTATAGCCTTAACTTTTTCAGGTCCTTTGCAAAAACTGTAAATGAAATCTGGGGAGTTGTGCCATGGAACATGCTGTGTTCTCATATACCCTCACCATTGAGGATTACATAATCATTGTCTTAGCACTGCACGATTGCTCTTATGGGAGCGATTGTTTCCCCTTGGTACCATTATTGACTTAGAGCTTCACATCAATACCCGGGTTTCAGCATGTGATAGCTGAACAGGCAGACAATACCATCCTTTCTTCTTTTGGGTTTCTTAGTGAATGTCTATTAAGACAGCCCATCTGCTGTTCAGATAAGACAGAAAGCAACAGAGTAATGCATGTTTTGCATGTGTGCAAAACGTATCATTGCAATTTTTATGGGAATATTTCCTATAGTGGGTGTATGTCCTTCAATATATCCACCCTCTCTCTCTTCCGCTCAGTGCATCCTACCTACATTATGATCATGGTGTGTGTAGCTCTCTAGAAGCGTGCTCACTGTAAGGCTGCAGAAGACTGATTTGAACATCTCATGTCCCATGTATTTTGGGATGTCCTGTGTCGTTTGTGAAGTGCCTTCAGATCACCAGCACCAGTAGTGGTGGTTGAAAAGAAAGTATATATGCTGTTTTATTATCATCAGTGTTTAGATAGACTTAGGTTAATGAGAAAATAATGTTTTTAACTCTGTGTATATTGTCTAGTGCACTATTGTCTGCACTATGTGTCTTTAATGTAACAGTTGTTCAAACTTTTCTGTAAAGTATAGGAAATAATATATCCATGATATGGAATCATTATGAACCTTAAAATTGTTTAGTTGAAATCAATCTTTTTCATTCCTTAAGAAAAAAGGGCATGTTTTAGTAATTTTACTTCCTAGGGCATTTTTTTAATCAAATATGTTGCCAAGTTAATTTTTTTCTCCAAATTTGAGCATGCTTCATCAAAATAGTGTGAAAATAGAGCCACAGTGAATGACACCCTTGTATCTCCATTTTGCCATCATCATAAAATCCTGAATCCTACTCCAGATGATTAGTAAATAAGATGAAGTAATTTAGCTGAGAGAATTGACTAGCTCCAGTGCATGAACTGTAATTGTGATATTAATGTCAAATAGAGTTAGTCATTTCCAGTTATATTCTGCTCTTGAGCGTGAAGTACTTTTCCCTCTGAAACCTTTAAGAGCTGCGTGCATGCAAATAACTGGAACTTGGGTCTTGAGTTCCCAGCCAAGAAAATATATTTTGGCCTGTGAACTGGGAAGAAAAATATTCATGTATTGCCCTTACCTTTTTCTGTGAAAGGATTCCATAATATAGGTTATGAAGGACATCGCTATTGTTGGAGGTCAAGGTCTGACTGGATATAGAGATACTTCTTTCACCATTAAGACAGCGAAGCATTGGGACAGGTTGTCTAGAGAACCTGTCAGTCTTTATCCTTGGAAGTTTTCAGGACACAACTGGGTTAAGTCTTGAGTGATTAGAGTGCAGATGTAGTAATATTAGAGGTCAAAGGTATTATAACTTTCTGAGATTTTCTTCCTTTTTCATTTGTATAAGGCAATAAAAGTCCTCTTCCTGACTCCACGTTGATCTCCCCAACCCAACAGAGTCATCACTCAGGCTTTCTATATGCACAGTGGTCAGCAATTGCACACTGGCGAAAATATACAAGAAATTTCAAAAGTGTCAGTTTATTGTGCAGTTTCTTTGTAGTAAGATTGCTAGTGTGCATTGGGAAGCAACAGGTTAAATAGAGCATGAGATACCAGTGAGAAGGGACTCATCTGTTCCAATCTTTTCTGATGTCTCTTCGGTATTCCACGCTGGGAAGCTGCAGTTACACCTTGACATCTAGATAATAATTTTTATTGTGTGTATTCGTAAAATTAAACCTCTTGAAATTTTTTAAAGCAATTGGAAAAGAGAAAAAAAAGCCTAGTGTATTTTTCAC
>VYZV01014092.1:0-12919 GCA_013401275.1 Pandion haliaetus | reverse complement strand
CTTGAGCTAAGATCACTGCCTGTCAGAGTGAGCGCTGGACTGCAATGTTAAATCAAACAGATTAGCTGAGGTCATGAGAGATGCAAAGCAGGGTGGAGCACAAGCACTTACAGAGTCAGACCCTAGTTACCTGCCCTTCCCCAGCTAAGTCAGGTTACTGGTGGGGTGGGTGACCCTTCCTTTCCCTTTTCTGTGTGGTTTACAACAGTCTGCTCATTAGTGAGCATTTGTCTCAGCTGAAATGTTGTGGCTGTCCTAAGATTAATATTTGCCATCAAGGTGGAAGGTGAGACCGCAGACAGTGGAATAAAAGATGAGCGCTTGTACAGGCAAGTGCCAGACAGTAGAAAAGGTCAGTACTTGCAGCTGAGACAGGTGCAAACAGAACTTTTTTGCTTTTCCCCACTACTGTTTAAACTAAACTGCCTGAATTCACACTGTTGGGACAACGAGAAAAGTACTTGTATAGGCAGGGATCGGTCTAAGCCAAGAAGCAGTGGGTTTAGCTAAGAGATTGTAGCTAAGAGTTAACAGATAAGAGCCCTTCCTGTTGAACCGTGGTTTCTGGAGAACCCACAAGCTTCCATGTAAGGGAGCTAAAGATGGTCCAGACAGGATTGTTTTCTCACTGGAGGGAACTTGGAAAATTGTAAGATCCAAACATTTTGAAAGTTAAGGGCAAAAACAAGATTAGAGGCTGATAAATAGGCAGGTGATTGATAAGATGAAGTGGAGAGAGAGAAACCATGCAGTGTCATGATACATGTAACCATTGAGCTTTAAAGACATGAATATGTAGGTGTAGTTCTTCATTATATCCTTTCATTTTCAAGAAAAATCAAAATACAGACATCAGCCAAGACAGATTTTCTTAACAGAGTATTGTGGCAACCAGTGATTGCTATAGCTAACCATGATTACCCACCTGAACACCAATCCATCAGGACAGATGAGTGGCCTGTTCCTGGGCAACAGGGGGAATTGAAAAGTTGCCCTCTTTCAGGTTTCATCTGGCTGCAATTCAGGCAATTACACAGAGTTTAGTTTGTGTTACTTTATATTCTTTATCACACACATGGATGCATAAACTGATCCATTTCAGATACATGTTCACTGAATGTAACCACCTTGTTTGTGAAGTTTGTTAACTACATGTCAAGGCATAAACTGTAGCAAAATAGCTTCAAAATCCAAGCAACACTAAAGACAAACTCACCATCCAGTACCTTATCTCACATTTCAACAGACAAAAGCAAGACTATACCACTTCCCATTTTATGTGTGAGTAGACCCCGGGCCATAAAAATCAAATAAGACTCAACTAGGAAAAAATCTGGACTAATGAAAAACTTATGTTAGAAATGAAGAAACTCTGTAGGGCCAAGTACACATTGATTTCATAATCCAAACCCTGTAAGCTGCTTTTCCATTAGCTGGCAAAGCATTTCTCCAAGTTTACCTTGACTAGAAAGTGCAGGTTTTTTAACAAGATAATGAGCTTAGCATCAGTTTTTAAATCCTTATCACAAACAGAAGTAAAGCTGAAGTAATCAGACTGATATAACCAAGATTTACTTGTGTCTTCTCTGATCAGTTAGCAATTATCAACATAGTGTCAGCTAAGTCAGATCTTCTTGTGTGTTCAAAGTTTTTGTTATGACATTGCCTGGAAATCACATTGCCTGGAAACCTTCTTTGATAAGCAGGGACATTGCATTTCCCCATGGATCCCCTCAAGGCTGATAAGAGCGATTTAGTCATGAATTCTGTTTGTAGGTTTGCATGTCTTTTCTATGAGTATGATGCATTTCCAAAAAAAAGTGTGATGAAAAGGACTATATGGCAACTGTTTTCCTGTTCTTGAAGAATTTGCTTAAGACCTTGTAATTGACTTGAAAACCTCTGGGTTCACATGCCTGAAGAATTTTGGACCACCTTCATTGTGACCCTGGTACTTGTGAATGCTTGTGAATGTTAATAGTTGACATTTAGTTACCTTTTGACATTTAATTACATTGACATTTGCAACAAAACGTTGTAATAGACAATGTTTGCCAATTCTCTTTACCATGGTCTGTTGATGGTCTATACAATTCTATTTCCAGTGAAAAAAAAGAATGTATTAATTATTAAAAGTCTGGCCTATGGTTCATTGGTTTTAAAGCTGGAGACATGATCATGATTAAATCTGAGCTTCTCCATCACCAATGACCTGTAGATTCTCACCAATCTATTCATTCAAGTCCACAGCTTCAGGCTGACCTAGAACTGTTTGGGGGTTTTGTTTTGTTTGGGGGTTTTGCTGTAGTTTCTCTTTGTTTGTTTGTTTTTAATCTGATTTTTAAAAAGCATAATTTCCTTTTTAGTTGGGTGAACTGGAACCTGGAGTGGTCAAGTGGCTTTGTCAAAGGGAGAAGTCAGTGGCAGAACTAGACCAACACGCAGACTTGAATTATGTATCCCATGTTCTCATTACCCCAGCAGACATTCAGTCAGGTATCTCAGTGCTTTAGAAGGTAGACGAATATCACCAACCTTTTGTGATCAATCCAGAAACCAGGCAAATGTGCAAGATCTGAGACATAACAGCTCATTGAATAGACTAAGGAAACCAGCAAACCAGTTCAATGCAGTACTGTGAACAAGTGATGGAACAGATGATAAAACAAACTTTGATTGACTGAATTAAAATAAATTATTTAGATATAGCTTTGCCTAATGTTCTTCTGGAAACCTTACATTGCCTAGTGATGGGTTTCTTTTTAGCATGGGCTCCTTTCCCACTCACATTTCTGGCACTAGAAAAAAACTAGGAGCATGTTATTTTTGTTGAGGTTCTCAATTATTGAATAAGGATTCCAGTGGTACTCTACCTGACATTTTTACCATCAAAGCAGATACTCTTCACCTAAGATTAGACACATAAGTTAGGATTTGTGGTGGTGGTAAATCTGGGTGACTTTTTCAAGACATTTTACGCAAGTCTTAAAACCTGGACTGCATCTCTGCGTGTTCCTTTGCTTTGCCTGGATGTTGACAGTGGTCCTCACACTACTGGCCATGTCTGCTCTAGGGGTCACAGGAGAGTTCAGAGAGGATCACAAACTGCTAGAAAAAAAACTTAAGGAGGTTTTTTTAACAAAACAAAAACAACAAAAGATGAACAACATGAAAAGCAAATTATGCTGATTTAACATTTGATTAAAAGCAGCAACCCTTCATTCAAACCCCACAGTCTTTGCCCTTGAAATGCTGTACACTATTAAGACATTCAGGGGACTTTCAGGAAGACAGAGGGGTGAAAGGGCTCACAATTTTCAAAAGTGAAAATTTTTATTTCAGCTAATTAGCTCCCCAAATGGGGGTGGGGGTTAGACTAACAGTGAACTCACAGCAGATAGGGAGCACATTTGCAGAAAGGGAAAACCCTGCTCTCTGCTATGCTCATCTGGTCAGGGAACAGCCTGTGATCCCATGTGATCACATGAGATTTCAAACTAAAATTTGTGCCGCTTCAGCATCATGGGTTTGGTTGTAAAATTAGCCCATAACTTAGTTTTTGATAAAAGTGACCTGTGTGAGCTGACTGTAATGATTACACTAAAACTTTATAGATCTAAATCAGATGTACTATGTAAAAATAAGGTAAAGGAAAAGGTGGGGTGAGCTGGAGGCCAAGCAGAAACAAAACCTGACAGGTTGCTACTGCTTCTACTACTTCTTTTGCTGTGCAGGAAGGAGAGCTGCGAGTCCAGTGTGGTGGAGTGAGTACGATGATGGGGCAGAAGGGCAAGAGGAACCTGATGAGAAAAGGGCCATGGATACCAGAATCGCTCCGTTTCTGCATGGAAGGATGAGACATTGCTTACTAGCCCTTTCTACGTAGATGCTATTGCAAGCTCATTTTGATTGTAGATTTAGATTTAATGAAAGGTGAAAGCCTGAGGTTACCAGAACAGTTAGTGAACCGTCTGCCAGTTAAAGGTTTTGCCCCAAAGACCACACCTTGTGATGGCTGAATTTCACTGCCACCCCTTCCAGAGTGTTTTCCCTCTGCTACCTTGTTATTGTAGTGATGGTGGCATTGTAAATTATAGTCCCAGCTGGATGAAGAACCCTTCTGAACTGATCCTAGTGCTGTTCCCTATAGTATTGCTAATGATTACACAGCTGCCTACTAGGCATTCTAGAGCCTAGGCTTGTGGGTCTGCCTCCAGCACAAGTTGCAATAAAGTTTATTTTCATTCAAAACAAAATATATTGGGATTATTGTCAGAGCAGCCCCAGAGGCTTTCACAGGGGGTCTAGTAAGCATTGGTAAGAAAATTAGAAGCCTTGAGGTTATTAATGTTGCTAGAACAGCAAGCTTAGTGGCCAGCAGAGGTATAATTTACCTACACTAGCATCACATGCTGGAGCAAGGCAATCAAGTAAGAGGTCAAGGGACTTTAACATAACATAAGATAGATATATAGCCCCAAGCTTTTTAGGCCAGATTCTCAGCTGCTGTAAATCAACATAACTTCATGGGAATCAGTGGACCTATGCAGTTTTCAATGTGCTAGAGAATCTGGCCTATACCCTTTATGGAAGTTATCCTGAGATCTGAAATTAATGCAGCAGCAAAACTCAATTTTCATTTTTACTTTGTTTTAAAGCCAACACATGACATTTTTAGCTCAGCTGTACATTGGTTTGGAGAGCAAGACTGTAGTTTAACACTTTTGGCAAGCACATATCTCAAAATGGTCATGAAAAAGCTGATGAGATTCCATCAATACACATTAGCTAATAGAGAGAAAACTTAAGTAAATGCAGAAGGAGCAAATATCTATTTTTAACTGATTAGTAACCAAAGTTCAGGTAGCATATAGTCTTTTTGCCTGCAGCTGTGCTTTCTAGTCTATAAAACAGCAGTTCATGTTCCTATTTATAAAAATGAGTTAGCATATGTTTGACCAAAAAGGTAATATCAGCTTTTGGTGATTTAAGTGACATGAGAGCGTGCTGTGCATTCATGCCAGGGGATAGCGTAAGGAAGTTGACAGAGATAGCAGAGAGTGTGAGGAAGACACAGACAAGTTAAATGCATACACCATTCACTCCCAGATACACAAGGGTTGGTCCTCCTCTTGGGTACATATAGATCCAAGCCACAACTTTTATTCCTGGATTGCAGTCCAAGTCTATGTCTCAGTGCAGTCCCAAAGCTGATGGAGTTTCAGGGAGCAGGGAGGGGATTGTGTCTGGTGTTTTTGTTCAGAATAATTTGTGGCAACTCATAAATATAAATCCTGTGGTAACACTTGAATCTCTAACAGACACTTTAGCCTCCAGTAGTACTGCTTTCTGTTCTCAAGAAGTCCTTATATTTACTGATTTATCACAGTTACGCATAGTACCTGTCACAGGAAGAAGCTCTTACTAACTTCCTCTGATGAAAAATATAACATTGAGTACAAAGAAACTCAAGAACAACAGACATTTTTCTGAAGAGGGGAGATCGATCTGTGAATCAGTCAATTTACTTGTCCTACATATCTGTAGGGACTGAGCCACTTAAGAATTCGAGACACACTTTTGCTGTTCTCTGTAGTTGCTCTTGTCCTTTGCTCAGGCAAGGACCTGGCTCCAGTTGTCCCATGAGAGGAAACTTAGTTGCTGTAGTTTGCATTAATGCATCAGTATTTGGAATCTTTGTATTTATTGAAACTCTGAGCTTCAAAACTGATCTGACATTACAGATGGAGCAGACTCATTAACAGTCTTCTTCAATAAATGCATTCCTTCTTGGCCCTGGAGTTTAATCAAGTCACATTTTCCAGGTCACTTAGGTATTAAAAATTGGAGATATCACGTTACTTGCAGCTAGAACACTTACAAATCTGGATCAGATAGTGATTTCGCAGGTCAGAATTGGAAGGACACACAGCGTTTTGTCCATTTCAAACCTCCTGATGAAATTTTTCTAAAAAGATTAAGGTAAAATAAACTGAAATGTGACAATATACCCTATGCTGAGACCAGACAAGAGAACGAGAGGTAACAGAAGGGAATTATGGTTTTCTACTCAACATCCTCTTCCTCTCTCCTTTACACCTCCCTTCCTTTTGCTTCCTCTCCATTTGCTCTCAGTAAATAGAATCAAGCAGTACTCTGATGAAGCTTAAGGGAGCTGCATCCCCTCCATCAGGTCAGGCTGGGGTGAATTTAGCCTTTCCCTCTCCTACCTACCCACCTCCAGGACCGCTGGTGGCTGCTCCTTCCCCAGCAGCAGCAACAGAGCAGCCGGCTCCTCCACTAGCAGAGTTCACAGATCATCATGTTCATTAACACAAACTGAACTCGACTGTAACTTAAATTGATATACCAGACAGTCAACTGCAGTTGCTGGGGAACCAAACACTCTAACTGTTCTGTTGCCACCACTGCTGCTGGGGAGGAAACCTCCGGGCAGAGAGCTGGGGGGCAGAGAGCTGAAGAGGATGATTTCTCAGGTTACACCAAGCTGGACCACCACAGAGCCTTCTGAAGTTCCTTCTGTCACTGTCTGAGTTGCCCTGGAACAGGGCTGTAGAGCATGTGCAGGGGCCAAGGAAATCGGTTTTGCCATGCTCCTTTGCATGGGTAACTGAAAACCCACAGCCTTACTCAACCCATCTCCTCAGAGTATTTGTGCTTTCTGGAAGATCTGCCTTCCAGAAGCCAGAGCTGGTGACAGGGGACCAGCTGGCATGCTTGTAACCCTTTACTTTTATGCGGGCAGCCTGCCAGACTGATCAGAATCTAAATTTATATGTACTGCTTCAGGTATTGTGAAAACATTGTGTTTCTGGATCACTAGGGATGCTGGGCAGTGAGCCATCCCGGGGACCAGGAGCCAGAAGGTTGTCTATTGGCATGTGCTATGGAAAGCATATAGCTGATTCTTTCTTGGCGGTTTATCTCCCATCGCAAACAAGGGGCAGAAGTTTGAAGTATTAACCCTTCCAGATATGTACAAGGGGGTGCCACAGGCATTCATTGACTATTTCAGAATAAGCAGGCTGGCTCACTGTTCCTGGGTAAGGATGGAAACTTTGCTGGTCAGGATGCAATCCTTACCCACATGACATACAAGGTTTTGTTTTCACTGACCTCAGTGGCTTTCTGCCCACTGATACTTACAAAGAACATGACCCACAGTTCTCCAGAGCTGTGAGTATGGGATCAGATCCCATACACTATGTTAAAAGCATCTCTTGGTGACTCCCAAAGCACTTGCAAACACAAGAGAGGATAAAATATGAGATGAATGGGAATCTTGAATGAAATAGGAATTGTAAACCTTCAGGCAGAATTTCTCTCTGGAGAGTTCAGCGTCTCCTCTTACTAATAGGTCAGGATCACATGGCCAGTGAGGATCACAGGCAATGCCACTGCAAGATCAAAACATAAACATGATTCCTGTGTTACTTTAGCTAAACCAGGAACAAATCTGGCACCATTTGACTCTGGCCTTTCAGCTCTGAGACAGGGCAATAATGGTGCTCATGCCAGCTGGCTATCTGCACTGCAAGAGTCAACAAGTTTCTTGACATGCAATGTCCTTCGATCTCATTTGTTGATTGGAGCAGTGAAATATTTATGAACTGCCATCAGTGTCCAGCTTTTGAGTTTTGACCCAGTAAAGGATAAATATGGGACAATTTGCCTTTGGCCTTTCACTTTGGCCAGTGACCAGCTTTCTGTCTGTTTGTGGTTTCAACTGGATGGGGAAACAACTGTCCCCTAGGTAAAACCCTTTCCATATCTATGACTTACTCCAGAAATAAATGATTTTAAAACCAAACACATCGAGTGAGAAACAAATCCCACACAGTTGTCCAATAGCCTTCGACCTCCCGATGGCTTGATGCCATCTGGCTGCCATCTGGCTACTTCACTACACTAGGAAATAAGTTTCTCACAGACAACACTCCCTTCCATTTTTAGTCCTACCAAAAAAGAAAAAGCAAACACACCTTTCCTATAACACCCTTTTGATCCAAAAAAAGGGAGAGATGTGACACAGGTGGCTGTTGAACTTTCAACTTTGAGTGGCAAACTACCAACTAGCTACTGCTGGACTTCGCACTCCCACAGCAAAACAAAAACTTGCTCAGGCAAATCATCGTGTCTTGCCACCTTAAAAGAGGTATTAAAAAATGGAGAGAGAATAACTAAATAAATAAAGAAAACAATTATAGTGGGAGGTGTTGCAGACCATTTGTATGTGGTAAGCAGTGAGTAGAGATGTGTGCTTTTTGGCAGATATACAAAGAGCTAAACTTTATACATAGGCTCTGTGCAAAAGCGTTCCTGCTTTGCACAAAAACAGAGGGGATGTGAAGGATCTTTACTTTGCTGTGGAGATTTTTCACAGCCTGATTCGGCAGACATTTGCCTAGTACCTGGAAGTAGAACAAATGTTTGTTTTCGGTAGTGGGCATGCAATCTTCCTGACCCCCCCAGCTGCCTACCAAAGTCTTCATACTGCCAGGACTCGTGAGAAGTATAGGAATGCCTCAGAGAGCTGAAGGAAGGAGACCCTGGGAATAGTTCTCAGGCAGGTGACGACAGGGGCTCCCAGGGGCTCCAGTGCTCTGTTGCAGGATGAGGCTGGGCTAGGCATTCAGCTGGATTGGAGGGTGACCTGCTGCTGCAGCTCATTTCCTTCCACAGCTGGGTGTTGCAATTGTCTGACAGTCCCCACATCAGCATGCGCGCTCACATGAGATAGGTCCAGCATGAGAAATGCATATATATTGTTCAAGAGCAATTGGACGCCTATATATTAGTCATGCAAGGATAAGACTTTATATAGATAATGTACTTATTTTCTTCTTCTTTTTTTTTTTTTTCCATTGGTGCAGAAGGCCAGGCATGTTTAATTAGCATTAGCTGTTATCAGTCAAACAATTGTTTTAACCCCACTGTGACCCTAGGATTTCCCCTTTCTCAGGACTCTATTTCCCTTTTCTATCCTTTGTCCACCTATAGTACATGATGTCCACAGACAATGGGTGTCTTCCCATTCTCTCTGCACTCCATCTACCCATGAAGACTCTAAGGTCTGCAGGAGACATGCTTCTCCCACTCTACTTTTCCCATGACAGATTCTCTTCCATCCTGTCATTTACATTTACAGTCTGACTCCAAGCCCATTTATAGCCAGAGAAGTCTTTTCATTGACTTCTGTGGGCTTTGAATCAAACCTTTATAAACCACACATGTACCCAACAGGTATTTATTAACATGAGCTGGCCATGCACTCTATGCCATGAGTGTGGAAAAAACTAACAATAACTTCACAATTACCCACCTAAGCCCTCTAACAGGCTCCAAAGGCATGTCTCTTTGCCAAGCAAGCATTGAATCAAGTTTGACATTTCTAGGGTAAATCATTTTTGTGTTCTAAAAACCAAAAAAAGGGTTAGGAAAAAGTCCAAAGAGTGAGAACATCCCCATTTTTGGACAATAATATCATCCAAACATCCTATCCAAATGGCTTCAAATGTTCCAGAAACAAATGAGAATTCTGGGATAAGACCGCTGACTGCTAGGTAAAATTTCAGGTGGGTCCGTCTGAGGTTGGCAAGATTAAGCAGGGGTTAAAATGGGATTAACAGTTTTTCTTTTTTTTTTTTTTTTAACTAAACATGGAGCTATTAATGTTATTCACTATTTCCAGAGTGCTTAGACAGCTCCAGTTAGTAACATCTTTATGTATTGACTTTACATTTTGATATTTCAGTTCTTTCACAAGCTTTGCCTAAATGTATCTATTTTTGAGTTGTAGGACATGAAATCAGATGTTATTTTTTGGTCTCTGCTTGAATTGAATGGGTGGAGCCTGTACTGTCAGAGAGGACAGCCCGGTGGACTTGGAAAACCCTCAATCCACTGTGCTGGAGAGATGTCACAAAGGACTTTCCACACTTTTATCAGAAAGCAGCTCTATGCCAAAAAGTTTGGATCCAGACCTAGATAAAAAGTCCCTCCAAGGACAAGTCTGATGAGCTCAAGGGTTTCCATCCAGGCCAATTTCTAGCTGTGATGTAAGACAAAGATATTTCCCTTAACGTATAAGTTTTGCATCACCCATTCTCTTGTTCTTTTACTTTTTCACTTTCTGCAGCAAATCAATCACTATAATACTAGCAAAATTTTAGTTTTGTCTTGCACATATTATAGCTCAGTTGGGCTTGGTCCTGGTGAAATATAAATCTCTAAGAAAGCATTTGCTCTGAGAAAGTATCTGCTAACAAGTTGTTTCATCTTGTTCACAAAGGCCAAAATTTTTTAAAAGTAGATGTCAAAATTGGAGTTTTCTGAGTCCTAAACAAGCATTTACATGAGTGTGAGTGTCTTGCTTTTTAGAAAAAGATGTTACCCTGCACCCATCTTTAGCAGTCCCTTTTGAAAGTCATGGCTGAAATAACTCACAGTACTGTCCATAGCTCTTGGTCACTTTTACTTCATTGGCAGCACCCCTGAAGACACATGTACCTTGGTCATTTCTTCTTCTGTTGCTTTAGAAACTCTGTAGTTGCAGGGGTTAAACACAGGATCATACATTCACAGATGCAAAAATACATATTTTTTTGGCAGTGCAAATACACTAGGCAACTTCTGCGTGTTTGTACTTTGAGTGAGGAGACCACCTGCTTCTAATGTTACAGGAATACGTTGGCTAGTGGAAACGCAGACACCATTTTTTACTAATTGAATAATCTGTGTATTTTACCCCAATGCCAGGAGGTTGCTTCTACCCCGTGATTAGCTTGGAGTTTTGATGACATATTTTTCAAAAAAAATATACATTCTGAAGTCAGTTTCCTGTTTGTTTGAAATAATTCTATTCATAGTACAGAGTGATGGGAAAACGGGTATTGGATGAAAGAAATGGTAAATAGGAAACAATCATTTGCTCGGATTACCAAGACAGTTTCTAGGTAGGGTACTGTTTGGTAGGTAGGCATATTCAACTGTTTGGCACTAGCACATGGAATAGCAAACACATGTAGTAGTTAAAATCAAGCTTGCATTAATGATTTCATTGCCTGAACTAAATTTGTAATGTAAATCATTTGGAGGTGCTCTAAGGCATTTCTATTCTTAGAAGAAAAGTCACAAACTGGAAAGTACGTCACCTTTGCAATCAGCACCCCCTTTAGCCTGTAATGTGGAACACATGGTGGTTGAAGAGGTTACAGTGTTACAGACATGTCATTACAGAATTTCTCTGTGTTAACATGTATCATCTGTCACATAATTGTTTGTTTTACAACCCATACCTATAATGGGCTAAGTGGGGACTATTTATATCAGTTAACAATGAGTGCCTTTAATTAGTATTTCATGCAACTGGAACACGTTAAAGATTCTGACACAAATCTGGCTTGGGCTGCTAAATTCCATATGAATTTCATTATGAAATTGCTAAGACATTACAGTTGCTCAGGTATTGAGGTTTATAAGTGCACTTCATCTGTTACAAAACTAGAGCAAGTCATATGCATGTTAGGTAAAAATCTTCAAAACAACAGCTTGGTATCTGACACAGTTGAATGAAAGTTTAAAGCAGGAAAGGTGAAAACCTTTTACAATTTGAAATGTGCCTGTATTTGTTTTAAAACTGCAAATTTACTAACGACTGCAGAGCTGAAGCATTATATAGAATGGAAAAAATTATGACAATGGAGAATCATATTGTAGACAAAAATGATAATGAAAATTTATTAAAAATGGATCAATCAGCAGAGATATTCACAAGCTGTTGCTAGACTGTAGAATGAAAAGATGGTCTTTTGCTGATGGTTGAGACTGTGTGGTTACAAACATATGTCCTATGCTTTCTGAGTCAACTTAATAAACAAAGTATTTAGACTGAGAATCTCACTCCCAGCCCAGCCTCTTTTTAGTGACTAATGTGGTCAACAGGACATTTTGGAGCTAAAGTTCACACTGAAGGAGACTCCCAACCCCTGTGGGACTTTCATTCACAGGCACTCATGAATTTGCATCATGAAGAACGTGCCAAGGAACAGTGTAATATGCAGGGAGTGATGTGAGAGTAAAATGTGCCTGAGGTTACCATTTTAAAGTGTGGGTAGTGTCACGGTCCTTAAGACTGATCGAAAGAACATGCTAGAATCAGACTTATGTCAAAATTAGAACAGTTCAGGAGATGAAGAGTGGGAGAGCAAAGGCTGGCAGGAAATCCCAACAGCTTTGTGCCTCCACATTATTCTTCTCAGATGTATGGGCAGAGTCTCCATCCCTCTGTATGCCTCAGTTCCTGAACCTAACACTTTTTTTTCTCCTATACCTATTATTACACTTGTAAATTTACATTGCAATAACACACCAATTCAGCAACTGTCTCTAGAACCTGTCTCAAAGCTTTCTTCAAGATTTTGAGATGTTGAATTAGGAAAGGGAAGAAGCTCAGGATGCCTTATTTTTCTTCTCCCCCATTTGTATCAGTTACCTGTATCAATGCCCACAATTTTCTGTCTAAACCAGTTTCTGACAGGCAACTATATTATAATGAAATTATTTTACAGATAACTTTAAAATGGAGCTTTGTGGGTTATATCTGATTTATTAATTAACAAACAGATTAAAATATTTTTATTTATGGAATGCCAGAAGCTGGTTATTCTCCTTGTGAAACTACTAATTCAGAGTCCAGCAACAAGTCTCACAGTATAGCTGTTTGTTTATCTTTTATTTTAATAGACAGAAAACCCCTTTTGTCATTTTAGTTTCTCCACACAGAGCACGCTAGCTGTCCTGTCCCACTGGAGCAGACTTGGCAGTAGTAAAGATCTTCATGGTTTGTTACCTTTGTTAAAAGAAAGGATCTAATTTCTGAAGTGTGTTGTCAGTGTTC
>VYZV01014090.1:0-24413 GCA_013401275.1 Pandion haliaetus | reverse complement strand
GGCAGGCGTTCGGAAGGGTTTGTGCGGCAGCGGTCTCCTGCCCCCCCCCCCCCGCCGCGCCCTGCGCACGCTGGGCTGTGTTAGGCGGCGTTCATTCTCCCCGCTGGAAAGATGCTTGTCCGTGCTGTGCCAAGATGCGTGTTGAAGGTAACATCCGTGTGTCCGAGACGTCTGTCCGGTGTGGACTAGACCTGCCTCCCTGTAACTGTAAAATCTCGTATTAGAAAGGACTGTAATTTCCATCCCCCCCGGTCAAGGATGAGAACTCTGACCCTTTGGCATGTGTGTAAGTGGAAGTGCCCTCCTGAGACCTTTATGATCTGCGTCCGGATACCCTTATGCTGCATCGTGCAAAGTGTGTGCTAGCACGGTTCTGTGTGGTTCTGTTTTACAAGATGAGCCTTGAGTGGGCTGAGTAAGGGCTTTCAGGTTTGCTGCTGCTTACAGCACTTCCTTTCTCCTATTGTGTTTGTCCAGTGTCGGGGCCTCCGCTGTGAAACCGTGTCTTATTCTACCATCAATAGAAAATACAGTTTGAAGGCATTAAAAATGTTTGTGTTTAAGCCTGTAGCTTCTTTGCTGGATTGTGGAAGCCAAAATTCTTGGTAGGTTTGAAGACACAGCTCCGAATATTTGGAAGATAGAAAATGTCCCTATTCTGGGCTGAATGTGTTTATCCCAACATTTCCAGCATGAACATTGAGAAAATTCAGTATGCCATTCTGTCTTTATTTTAAATTTGTATTTGACATCAGGGCTAGTTAGCCAAGGCATAGCTAACTTAGTGAAAGTGTGTTTTCCAGTTGTGTGTTGGTTTTACTTTCAGGTAAATATACAAACAAACTTTCGGCACTGATTTCAAAGTAAATCTTGCTGCTTACACAAAACCCGTCAGTAGGCTTTTGTAAAGATGCTGTTAAAATCCGTACTGTAGAACTGCTAGAAGCGTAATGCTTTTAGGTCTTCATAAGTATTTCCAAAAATACTTCAATTACTTCTGAATATGAAATGAGAGGGACACCCATTTGTTCCCATTTGCTACAGTGATTAAATGAGTGGTCTAATAGTTGTGATGAAATAGAATCTAATAATAGATTTTAAACTAAGTGTGTGATCTGAAGCTGACTGTGAACTCCTTTTCTGTTCTTTAGATTCGTGCTTTCTGCTGAAAGGAGAGAGAGACTCTGGGCTGAAAGCAATTGCCGTAAGCTTTTTACAAGTAGGCGAATTTGCCCTTAACTACCAGATACTAGCTTACCGAGCCCTTATCAGTCCTTCCTCATTTGTAATTTAGGTATCAAATGTGATTTCAGGAAAAGGGTGAAATATTGCTAGTTATAGTTTCTTGGGCATCATACTGTTCTGTACAAAATGTAAGTAGTGCTGCGTTTGCTGGTTCCAACTGTTGCGGAAGCAGCTTTAATTTCTTTTTAATTAAGGCCATCCACTCTAATGTCATGTGGGAGGAGACCCCCAAATCTTCAGGCAACAAGCAGATCATGAAATAAAATGCAAAGAGAGGGAGTACGGAAGATATTTTGAAATAGGGCTAAGAGAATTTTTTTTTTTTTTTTTTTTTTTTTTTTGAGNTTTTTTTTTTTTTTTTTTTTTTCCAGAAGCAGTCTTTAAATTTTCCTCCCCTTGAATAAGAAATAGTAGGAAACTCTTGGGTTTGGGGAGGAGTGCTTGCTTGTGACTCTTTTTATGAGTCTGGCTTCTGGTGGCATGGTAAAGCAGCAGCATTTTTCAGACCCTTTCATCCTTGAACCTTCAGGTGAAGTGTACGTTCAGGCAATCAAAATACCCCTTATTTTAATAATAATAATAAAAAGCCCTACTGGGTTTCCTTCCCTGTTGAGCCATGATTACATTACTGTGTGGTATTTGGTGGGGGGAAAGGGCAGCTGTACTAGATATAGAGGAGGATCAGAGCAAAAAGGGAGGCGGGAGGTGTCAGGTGTCTCCATGTATGCTTTTTACCTCAAAAGCGCAATTTATAGCAATTCCGAGAGTGTTTTGTCTTTATTCTCTGTACTCAGCTGTCCTTCCTGTGTTGTAGATCATATAATCAGACTGTCTCAAAGTCTGTTTACTTACTGGTAACTTGGTATTGTGATTAAAATCCCTTTTGAAGAATACAGTTGATTTCCTCTGTGTAAAAAGAAGTAACAATTAGTAAATCTTATTATAGTTACACAATGCTCTTCCTTTAAAGATTTTTTTTTTCTTTTTTATCAACCGTGTCCTGAGGGTCAATGTCTTTTCCTGAGAAACTGTTGAAGAGGAAGCAGAAAAACCAACTGTTCAGCAGTCTGAAACTGTCAAACACCTACTCTGGGAAAGCCAAATCTAATTATTTCCTGCTGGACACATTGCTGAACTGAGACTGAAAACAGAGGATGTGGTTACACAGACGTTTCTTTTAGTGGTGGGGCTGTCTTAAACAGCTCATATTCCAATCTGCCTTTTTTTTTTTTTTTGCCTCCCCACCGTGTGCTGTCACCTCAGTAGTGGTGGCATGTCTGTGGGGCTGTGTGCTGAGCCAGGTTAGAGATCTGATTTTAAATCTCTGCGTGTTCTATTCCTTTCCCCCTCAGCCCCCAAAATAAAAGATGGGGGAGGGCTGAAGGAATGTGTAGCTAGAGTGGAGGGGAGGGAGTGCAAAAGCGGATTAGTAAGAGCTACAGCTAAAGGGAACATTTTTGGAACCGTAGTTTAAAACTGTTCCTATGATTCTTTTCTGCGTGTGCTTCAAATAGATGAAATGGATGAGTTTGTGTGAATTCAGAAACTAGGTCCTTTGTCAGGTACTCTGTTCAGTCCTTCAGGGACGTAATGTGTGTGGTTAATGTGTATGTTTTACCTTCCCTCCTTTGAGTGCTTTATGGAGTGCAAACACTGTTAAGTGGCTTCTTCAAGGGAAATGAATGGCATTGGGGTGAGGACAGTTTACATTACCAGGCTTAGGTATGCCATAGTGGTCAGTCAGTGCCTTGAGATTTTTAAATGCAGGTTGTCCTTGTGGAGGGCAAATGGTGCATGCAGCTTATACAGGAATCTGCCATCAGTCTGATACTACGTTTTCAGACGTTGAGAAACAAAGCCAGTAACAGTATCTCACTTTCTTTGATCCCTTTCTGTTTCTGATGTGAGACGCTTTTTTTCCACACAGATAAATTTTAGAGTTTTGTCACTGAGCAAGGTACTGTAATTGTTGAAATTAGATTGGTTTATATTTCAGAAATTGAAGTAATAAATTTAGTTTGTGCAGCATTCCTTTCCCCTTCCCTCCCCCATTTTCTTGTGTGTGTGAGGCATCATTATTCTTGTGTGAAGAAATATTTTGGATTTAGGCACACAGCTATATTGATAACGTCTCTGTAAGAAGGTAAAATTTAACACAGTCACAAGTCTTTTTAAATCTTGAAAGCTAAAGGCTGAGCTTTTAATTGGCGATTTTCTTTTGTACCTTAACCTCGTGCCATCCATCTGCTTTTGCTGTCCTACCACAAACTAGCATGTCGACTACTTCTGCTTATCCTTCTTAATTAACTTGTGCTCTCTATTTCAGCTTGTTTTGGCCCTGCTGATCCAGAAAAGCAGGGTTTTTGTGGAGCACAGCAGTAGAAGCGTGGTAGCTGCTGCTGCATGCGCCAGCATGTTATTTGTTAACAGTTGCTCATTGGGGGCTGCCTCTGTGGCACTGAAATAAAAATTTTCCCCTGGACATGGTCAGGAGCTGCTGCTGTCTCTGCTTGCCATGGGTGCATGTTGAAGTATGTATGTACCACAATGCAGGAGCCTCTGACATAAAGCAATGCAGAACACTCACTGTTTTGCCATCTTCCAGTGAGGCAAATAAATGCACTGACTACACATTATCTTCACATTACCTTGATGTTAGGAGAACAGGAGACTGAAATGATATGTCTAGTTTTGTGAGATTAATTTTGTTTTGGGATGGGACTCTACCTCACAGGTTGTTTCAACCTCAACTTAATGCTTCCTGTAATATATGGCAATTACGACTGGTTCTAGCCACACTAGGGAGGGGGTGTATATATACTGTGGTTCCTTGAGTTGTGCCCTTTCTGTGGTTTAGTGGAGGCACTGAGAGTATGTCTTCACTGCACGATTGATCTGTACGGTCAACACCCTGTTTAGGCTTACTCAAATGAGATCATCCTTTACACACAGCCATACCCATGTTATGATGAACTCATTCTTTGTGCAACTGTGTGTATGTGTGAAGGTACAGCTCTGAGCAGACGAGACAGGATTCACTTTTCTGCCAATTACAGGGAAAGTTTTCCTCCTCCAGGAAGAAACTCTTGCAAAAGCATTGAAAGACTCTACTTGAATGATTTTTTTTTTGTTTGTTTTAGATTATTATTTTTGCCCTCTCTTCTGATTTTTATAGCAATATAAGGAGTTTCCCAACAGAATGTGATTACAGTTTGCATTGTAACTTAACTTCTATTCCACTGTGTAAGATGGGCCCAAGCCTGGGTGAGGGGTTTCTCTGAGTGATTGGTAGGGCCAAGCTAGTTAGGACTAATATAGCTGTGTCTCTAAATTCACTCTCCTACATCCTGTCAGGCATGCTTTACAGGAACACATCACTTGGAGTCTGAATCTTTCCAAAGCCTCTGTCTGAGAAGTAGTATGGCTGTTAGAAAGATGGGATATGAATTCTGCATTGCCATGTTCAGATCAGACTTGTGAATCATGTCAGTGAGTTTGTGTTGTTCAGACCGTGCTCAAACTCCAAGTCACCAGTGAAGGCAATAAGCCATAGTAATCACTGGAATAGCAGCCATTTGGCTTGAACATGTAAACACTGACATATAAACATTTCCATTGGATGGAGAAGTTTATCAGCAAGATGAGACTTCTGCATTTCTTAGAGATGACACCATTTTTTCTTCAGAAAATCTAGGACAGTAGTTCTGCCTGCATTGACTGTAGAGTGAGAGGAAAAAGGAGTGTTGGAGGAATGTTTTGATTGTGCTATAAGCAAAGAATAACAAAAGCAGTTTAACGGTGGAATTTTGCCAGAAAATATTTCAGTTATCAGATTAATCTTTGCCCGCTCGCTGCAGTGTAGAAGGAGCAGTAAAGAGCTTGTCTTTCATTACAGCTGTAAGGCTGTTCTGCTAAATTTTTGTGAAGTCTGACTTGTTATTTTGAAGGCGGTGTGTGTTTGTGTTTTCTGTTGTTCCATCTTCAAGCTGGATTGAAATTCTATGGGGTGGCTGAATAAGGATAAGGATAGAACTACATTATACCTGCAGCACCTCTTAGCTTAATGGCACACATATTAGAAAAAGAGTCAATGACTGTGCCCATTGCAAGCCAGTTTATCCCCTACTTGGGGTTCAACTGACTAAGCAGTAAATCGTAGGATGCAATACTTTAACCACCTAGGATTGAGCAGGAACTTCCTTGACAAATCGGACTGAAAGTTTTAAAGTTGGCCTTCTATTAGACAGAGTGTCTGGAATAAAACTTTAGTTCTTAGTAGCAAAAGACAGACAAATATATGCTGTCCTGGAGGATGAGTTATATGTGGGAGAATAAGGACCTCTGGACACCTGAGAAGGCTAATGGAAGTGCTGGAAGCTCAGGAGAGGTAAATAAACTAAGGCAAGGAAGTTAGAGATAATTTGTCCTGTTTTCTGAGTGTGTGTTTGCATGTACACATACACGTGTTATTTTCTGAAGAACAGTGCTAAGTTTTTTGCAAAGATGGCAAAAATCACTGAGTCTGTGTGTATTTGTGTATATATATATTTAACCTTCATGCATACCTTAAGAGGTAAGACTTCTAGGTCTTCTGTATTGTGCCAGGCGAGATGTCTCTCCAGCCTGGTGTCTTGTGTTGGCCGGTTGCTGATGAGTGCCTTGGAAGGGATGTAGAACTGGGGGTGTAGAACTACTGAGAGGTTCTTCCCCCTTCTGCCTCACCCTGCCAGCTCATCAGGGATAGCCTGGTATATTCTTCAGACCTGGAATATTCAGCAGTTTGAAGTTTTCCAGAGAAAAATGTGCTGAAGAAAATACAAAGATTTTTTTGACTGGTTATGGGGTCCCGCTTCTGTAAGACTGGCAGATGCCCTGTACCAGGTGGTAGGACAGGCAGACCAAGAAAAGGCTCAGTGTTGGAGGTGTCTTGACTCAAATGAGATTCAGAAGAACATGGATCTTAAGTGCTGGAAATTAAATGCAGCAGCATGATGATTGCCCAGCTTTATCAGTGCTGTTGCAGTCTTAAATTGGAAGAGAATATCCAGTGAACCAAGATTACTGGAAATTAGGGATTGGACAGCAGAAATCTTCAAATGAAATGCATCTCTAAATTCTTCACACTTTCATGTGTGAAAAGCAGTTTCAGGGGTACCTCTGTCTCAAAAAAAAAAAAAAAAAGCCCCAACAAACACAGAAGTAAAAAAAAAAAAATCCCACTCAAAACTAAACAGTGCCAAAAACTTGAACCAGAGTAAAGATTTAATGTATGGATAAATTTCACTCAGTTATAATTTGTGATATAAAAAACCAACACCTTCACAAGCAAACATTCTATACCTAAATTTTGATGTTACGTGCTTAATGCTGTCAGAAGAACGCTCCAGCAAAATTATTTTATCAGATTATATAAGGCACTTTGTTAATCAGATTGGAATATTGAAGTCTTAACAGTGGTTGATTGTTTACTGTCTTTGTGGAGGACTTTCCTTGACTTCTTGAGGCCTTTTTGCCTTGCCTTTTAGGAAATCTAGGATCTGCAATTCTGTGAAAAGTACGTTGTAAGTATATACTTGGTTTTCTAGCCTTGCATGATTATCATATTTTAATTACAGTTGTATCAGTTTGGCTGCTTTATTAAAGAAAAAATAATTACTCGTTATGGCTTCTCACATTAAATTAATGGTCTAAGTGGTTATAAGTAATTCTAAATATTGACTTGATGACAAATACTGTAAGAGGTGGCAGAACGACTTCTTGATTCTGTGGTAGAGCCATGATTAATGTGTGCTGACACATTTTATTCAAAGAAAAATTGAAACGTTCTCTGAAAGGGATTGTAAGGGAAGCTTCTGAAGTAATAGTGTCTTACTTTTTTTTTTTTTTCATTTGTATCAGTATTGTAAATCCCTTCTCCTGCAAATTGTTAATTGAGGAGAGTTGATCAAGTAGATGTACAATTCACTACCGGTAGCTGCGTCTAAACAGCCTTTTTTTATTTGTTGAGGATCAGGGAACTCTTTCAAATTTTGGGATACACTGATTATCCAAGCATCTAGCTGTGGTCATTCTTTCTTCAGGACAGACTAATCAGTCTAATTGGTCTTATTCCTTCTGATGTTAAAGCAGTAGACAGCTCATTCTATTTTTTTTTTACTCCAGCTATGTTAGTGCTTGTGTCCTAAGTCCATCCAGTCTGAAGTTTGTATTTGGGGAGGTGCCCGACGTTTTTTTTTTATTTTCTCTTACTGACAGAATATCATGGCATCTGAACTGCAGTTCCATGTCTCTGGTGTCTAGGAAGCCCTAAAGTCTGAAAAGCTCAGAAGAGGAAATGGAATAGAAACTGTGTTAAAAGCTTCATATGACGATTTGTATTTTTTTTTCTTTAAACGTGGCTAAGGAAGTAGGAGTGAAAGTATGGCAACTACATATCAACTTCTGACCCTTTTTATTGCCGTTTGAGACAGTCTTCCAGAGCCTCTGAAGTAATTATTTTCTAGTCAAGGGCTGCTGTGCATGCCTGTTAAAACTGTATTGCCAGAGAAAAGTGGCGTGTTACTTCAGTACGTTTATGAGTTTTGAAGGTGTGCAGGATGGTTCCCTCCTCCCTCCCTCCAAAATGGGATTCCAGTTGCAGTCTTGGCAAATCTCTGAAATGTGCTTTTTTTTGCCTTTCCCTGTTTTTGTTTGGATGGATAACGCAGTGTAACAAACTAGTCATAACAGTCTCCAACTTCTACTATCCAACGTTTAAGAATGATTTCAGTACAAGGACAGGAAGATTGAGTGTATCATTTGGTGAATATTCTGGCTTAGTAAATCTCAAACAATGCGTTCTTCTGAACTGACAAACCAATAGTCCTAAAGTAAAAGTGCTGTTCTGCAAGCAGTGTGGGTATGTGTATACAAGTGTGGCAGTCTTTATGGTATTTCAGTCCAACTTCTGGTGTGTGTGCCAAATGAATTAAAGATTATGTGAAAAAAGAATCCTAGATAAAGGACTTTGCTCCTTATTCTTAAAGAAGAAAATGGGCTGTATCTTTTTTTTTTTTTAAAGATCTCTGAGTATTTGTGTCCTGTTTTCCCTTCCAGTGACTGGGGAGAGAGCTGCTGGCATGGAATTGAGCTGGGTTTGTCTGTGGGAACTGTGAGTAAGGTATGTATTGTGTTCTTTTTGCTGTCTTTAGTCTGCACCTTTTATTCTTATCTGCTGAACTGAAAATTGCTTGTGGTAACACACTACTAACCCTCACATTTAGTTACAGATGGAATATTTTGAATTTGTACTAGCGTCAGGTGTGACAGCTGTCCAGCAAGGACTTTATAGTGTAAGAGTATAAATGGTACACTTGTCCACTTTCACTGCTGCATAGCAATTAGTTGGACTTGTCACAAGTTAGCTGGTAATGTGTTGCAAACTTTTTTCAGTGTTACTGATACTGGCTCTCTAGACTGATTTATTCAAATATATAAAGGCAGCCAATTGTGTCTATACAGTAAAATTGTAATGTCTGCAAAACCGTAACTGAGCTTACCATGATACAGTAGCACTCAAAAGAGATGATGATATATTCAGACTTTATTTGTGGTCCCAGGCTGAGTCTTACAGTAAAGAATAGAAAATGTTTTAATATGTTCTAGCACCAGAACAAAAGTCTTGGTTTAGATGTCCTTCATATGCTGGCTCTTAGTATTGTTGCTTCAAAGAAAGAAGTAGTGAAGGTTGAATTTGATGTTCTTTGAATTGGCAAAGAACAGCAGCAGTACCGATTCCCCCACGCCTCCACCATGTTCTTTACCCACATTCATTAGGTTTACATGTTAGGGAGCACGTCTTGAGTACGTACTACTTGTTTTCAACAAACTGGTTAGCTTAGACGAGACAGTAATATTGATATAAGCTTCTCTATGAATCACTGAAGAAAATTCATACCTATTTTTTGGTAGTGGGGAAATCCAAGGGTAGAAAGTCAGCTCTCTTAGGGGAAAAAGGGAACAGAAGATCTGGTAACTCAGTCTCAATTACTGGACTTTCCCCTTAAATGAATGTCATGCGGGGTAGCTGCATTAGGAGACGCCAATAAATTCAAAGAAATTTGGATTCCACACCCAGTGTCCATTGATGGGGAGGAGAGGCAAAGTTATTGGTTTAATTTCTCTAGACAGCTTCATACTGTCATGACTAAAGAATGTGACTGGGGTCAGAAAACTTCCTGCAGGCTCTGTTTCAGGCTTTGGTTTCACTCTGTACCTAACATGAGGTAACTGAAAGCTGTCACTTTTCAGTGTGCCCTGCTCCTCTGTTTGGGTTTTTTTTGGATGAGATCTAATGAACCTGTGGTTGCAGGGTTCAGATTGCTCGCACAAAGTGAAAAAAGCATGTTTCAAGGGGTAGCTTTCCATCAGAACAGCGAGCTGAATTGACTTGCTCTGTGACTGCACAGTCACTAGATTTGAAGGAGACAAGGTGAGAATTTCAAACTGAGGTGAGGTGATACAATACAGACCTACACGCTCAGTCACAGCCTGTGATTAGACAGAATTAGGTAAAATGTAAAACTACTTCCTTAGACACACAAAAGTAAGTTGCCAAAAAACCTTGCCATAAACTCCTTAAGAATCTGAAGTTCTGCAGTTTTGCCTGCTGCTTTGTGCTGACATGAATGCTTGTGCTGGGAGCTGAAGTGACTAAAATCTAACTACTTTACCTTTGTTTTATTTCCGCTTTTTCCTCTTTAAAATTTATTTTGTTTTATTTTAGTCTAGATTCATTCCCTGAGCTATCTTTCCTTCCTTGCCCAAGTCCCGGCTTTGTTTTGCTCCTGGTCTTCCAGTTCTTGTCCCAAAGTTCAAATCTTCTGCGTTTGAAAGTGTATTGTTTCTTGTGAGGTCTTATTTCCACTCTCCTCTTGTCCAATGACTTTCTCATCCCAATCTGCCCTAGATCCACATTCAACATGAGTTCCTTCATGCTTTCTCAGCCGCTTAGTTTTCCTGCCATGGATTCCCAAGTCAAAGCTCACATCTGGCTGCAGATCAGCATTCCCTTTTCTAGTTTGCTGCAGCCTCCCTGCTTCGATTGGTTGTTGGCATCTGTTGCCACATGCCTTTGCTTCATCTGCTTGCCCCTATGGGGCGGGGAGGAATGCTTTGCCACCGACATGAAGGAAATTTTAGAATATGCATCAGACAGCAATTGCAAGAAGTCAGTCAGAAGGTGGTGGAAAACAGGCAATCCTGTTCTAAACACTAGTTTATCACGCATTTCTTTGGCACCAGTGCAGGCTTAAACAGCTTGCTCCCTTTCACAGCTCCCTCTGTTTTGCTGGCATAGCTGTTTTTGTGGCCATGGTGAGCCACTCTGGGGAACAGATCCTCCTGGAAAGAAGTGGTTTTTTCTAGATTATTTTTCATCTGGTCCAGTACATGTTGTCTCAGTAAGATTTATGCTAGTTTCACAATGAGGAAGGTATGAGAGTGGGAATGTGTAGCAGACTGCTTAAGTTGGCACTGCTGCTACATGTTTAAGTGTGCTCTTTGACATTACAGTTAAGTTGATCTTTCAGTGAGCTGCTGTTGCAAAGGCTGGTCAAAACTCTACGCAGCTGTGCACTCGTGCTTCTTCCTTTGCATCAGAGCTAGTGATTGTGCAGCCACAGGGCACGTCCAGCTAGCTGACTGATCCTGTAGAAAATGGTTTCTAATCTTTTGCAGAGTTAATCGTCTGCTGGTTCAGCTGACCTGAGTCACCCCGTGGGTGCACACTCATTAGGTCAGACAAAAGGGAAGCAGCAGGAAGCAATAGCCCGGTAGCAGAAGGCTGGATTCCTCTTCTCATTACAATGTTGAGCTATATCATGACCAAAGCCTAAAATACACAAGTGTACCCATTGATGCATGAGACCTGAACATCGCATCTTTTTTGCTCTCTTGTTCTTTGAACTTCAGTAGAAATGTTATTTCTTCAGTAGCTATCATCTTCGGTCTCTCAAACTAGATGATTAATTCAACACAGAGAGGTATGATAGAATTATGTGTCTATAAACTGCTTCACCAGTTTAAGGGCCATCATCCTCTGAGATTAGAAGGATGTCTTCCTCATTCGTGCTTTGAGCTTAAAGAAGAACTTCAGAAATCGTTAGGGGTTCATTCTTTTTCAGCAAGGATTGTTCATTATAAATATCATTGTGATTCTCAAAACTAACTTTGGTATTATCAGTTCTTCTGTGTACCCAGAGTTCCATGAGCTTGAAAGCCACAAGGTTCCTCCAAATACATACTGACTCATGAAAAGTATTTCTTAAAAAACATCTGGAATGCCAAACTACATTTCTCAGCCTGCTGTTTGTGGTTTTAAGAAGTGGATGTTTGATGATGATTTTTCAAGACCTCTTAAAGACTTTCTATCACTGCTGGACTGAGTGAAACAAATGCTAGTGTCTTATGAAGGAAATACTTAGGGCTTGAGAAATATGGTTCCTGATGAGAGGTTGTTAAAACCGTGTGCGAGGCTGTGTTTGTCTACAGCAGAAATTATATGGTTGGTTGCTTTATGCTAGATGTGTTCTTTGCATGTTTTCCCCCCTCAAGTCCTAACATCTCTACACAGCTGTTCATGCCTTTTGTGTGATAACATTTCTTGCCATTTTCTTGCTGGCCTAAGCAGGTTTTTTGACTCTTGTACTGATAGATTTGCTGGAGGTGGTAGTGGAGAGACTTCTGGTGATGATTCAAAGATGTCCTCTCTTACTGTAATGTAACTGGCACAGTATACAGATTCATATTCTTTAGCTCAGATGAAGTTGTGCTCATCCATGCTTTACCAGCATCTTTGTTCACATGTGTTGCAAACTTTGCATTTTTAATATGGGCTTTGTAGGGTAGTGGCTTGTGATCATGGTAAGATGGATAGTTTACACCTTCAGATGGTGGGACTCGATGATCTTAAAGGTCTCTTCCAACCTAAATAATTCTGTGATTCTAATTCTATAAACCACTGGTTCTAATCCAGAAAGAATGTGGTTACTTTTTGACTGCTTTTGCCTTCCTCTGCCCCCTCCCCAATTACTGTGAAAGTGAAGGAAGTTGATGACTGGGTTCATTTTGCAGAAGGCAAATTCATGTGGAATATGTGTGTTTTAAATAAAATTTCGTAATCTAAGAAGGTCTCTCTTTAGTGGTCTGCACAGTTTGGTTTCTTAACTTGACTTGTTCTTGAGGAACCACCTTATTACATTGTCAGGGTACAGTCTTTGTGACACTTGCCTTGTTGCTTACTGTATTGTATATACTTTATGGGTGGTGTCACTAGTTTAACTCGAAGTAATTCTGCCAACAGTTTTGTGCCTGGATTAAGCTGACTGAGAGGAAACTGAATTTTTTTCTAATACAACCTTGGCGTTTTCCCGTTAGTGACTTTTCTTTGACATCTAAAGATAAGGGGAATATCTCTCACTCTGATCATGATAGCTTCTCAAGCTAATGTGATGCTTCGGCTTCCATCTGCTGCAAACTCCACTTCTCCTGGGCTACTTGTTTGATTTGTGATGACCTGGATGGTACAGATGCCTTTCGGCATGTCATGGCATTCTCTTCCTCTCTTCTCACTCATTTCAAAGATTGATTCAGTTAAAGCCACTTTGCCCCAAGATTGCCTCTTCTCTTGGCTGGATGATCTCAGCTGGCATAATCATTTAACAGAAGGCTGCTCTTAAGTTTAAAATAAAATAAAAAAAAAAACCAAAAAAAACCTGTCTTCTCAAAATAGCCTGGCTGCACACACATGCTGTTGCTGTTAGGTGCTGGAGGTTGCTTAGCAATTCTTAAATTGGTAGGAAATTGCTATTACCCTGGCAACTCAGCCCCAAAATGCAAACAAGGGAAAGCTGTTTATAGAGGTGCCCTTGCTTGATTTCGGAATTGTGCACTTCCCCCCTCACCCCTGCCTCTCTGATTTTTACTTACTTATTTTTTTTTAATTCCTTTTTTTCCATATGTTTTATTCTAGTTATTGAGGTTTCATGTTAGGGACGGTGGTACTGTTATTTGGTTCATTTAAATAACTGACTGTCGAGATCTTGATTATGCCACAAGTATGTGAGTATTGCCAAAATCAAGAGAAGTCTAGTGCATGAAGGCCTAGTTCATGTGTCCATGTCAACATGAATGTTGGGTAGATTAGACTGTATAACAACACCTTAAGGTGACACTGCTACCAAAAATAGCCATCCTGCTTTCTTTTTTATTTTCTTGTGCCTCATCCTCCCTCATGCTAGCCCAAGTTTTTGTGTGGCTGGGTGGCAAGCCATATCAGGAATGGATGCAGATTAAAACTAGTAGTTTGTGTGTGCATGGCCAGGTCAAATTTAACACAGATTAATTCCTTGATCTGGTTCAGCCTGTGCTGGCCCACAGGAGGTGAGGAATGAGCAGCCGGGACTGTTCCTTTCGTTGGCAATGCCAGTTTAGTGTCTAACCAGAGGATGTGGTCTTATGATACAGCTAAGTTGATGTAAGCTAGCTCTTGCCAAAAGGGGAGGTCTTGGATGTGTGCCTTTTTTGCCTCCTTGTGACAACATTGGTGCTTGTCTGGCCTTACGATGGGATGATTAATGGAGCTAAAATGGCAGGAAACTAATCCCAATCCCTTCTCCCCCTCCCAGTTTTCTTTTTCACTTAGCTTCGTGAACTAGTTTACTGTGGGGCAGACAGGTTTCAGTACTGCATGTGTTTGTTTTGTTTCCCTTTCACCTCTTGGGCTTTGAGCTACCCTTCAGTGATTCTGGATGAGCAGCTTTACAAGAAGTTTCTATAAGTAATTTTGTCATACGGTAAATGCAAAGTAGAATACTTTTTTTCACCAAGGAGTAAGCTAATAGGTTTGCTGTGTGTTTGTTGTGATATGGTGTTGCAATGGCAAGAGGATGCACCTAAAAAGCTACCATGTAGGAGCTGCGGAGCAATTTAGTCTTTGTAGTTTGCAGGTTTGATAAAGATAATATTTTTCTGAAAATTCTTATTGGCTATGGTTCTTAATCTTATACCTTGTGCAAAATTGACTCTGCCTTGTTTGTCTATCTGAAATTGAAGTTTCTTAGATGCCTCCAGAAGTCAGAAAGGGATGAAGATTATATATTTACAAGTAGTGTCTAATGTTTCTTTTGAGCAGCTCTATCTTCTCCCTAGTGTTGTGGTCCATGCTTCTATTGTGGCAGTGGTTTTGTGCTTTATAGCAATGTACTTTTGGCACTCCTGGCTCCTGAGAGTTCACTGTTGCCCCTGCATTATGGTGACACAGCTCTGTGTGTAGTTGGCAGTGGACTAGATTGAGGAACTGATTTTGCTGAATGCCCAGGAAAAATGTATGGTTTTCAGCTAAATTGATTCCCAGGTTGGAGAAGGGGCAGTGTAGGGACAGAAATGAGCAGCTGGACAGTGGAGGACTTGAGTGTTGCTTAAGCTGGTGTTGCTGCTGTAGAACATCTGTGGGATCGCAGCCACTCTTGTCCCAGAAGCAGCTGGCCCAAAAGTAGAAAAATGCCGTGATGGAAAGCTTTTGTCCGGTTAGGCAACAGACACAAATCCATGAGGGCATTCACCCTGAAACCCTTACTGAGGATAAGAAATACTTCCTCTTAATACTGTCCATCAGCTGCTGGATGACTCAGTTAAAGACCATGGTATGGCCCATTTCTTTGTGGGAAAGTTTCCAGTCTGTTCAGAAATGACAGGAAAACAAACATTTTAAAATTTTAATTAGGTTCTACATATTAATGTGTGTAACTGATTGATCATTCTACAATGACAGTTATAGAGTGGTATAACTGTCTGGGAAGTCTAAGAACAATCTTGATGTTGGTTGCAGAAGAGGATTCCATGCCTTTCACAGGAGTTCCAAATAATGCAGCATGGATGATTATAAATCCTCAAAGCATCTTTCAGATCACTCTATGCCCTCATCAGACTTAATTGAAAACATTAAAATAAAAATCAAACTCATGCAACTACAGATTTTACTGTAGTCTTCTGGACTGGATGCTGCTTTTTTTTTTAAGTGGGGCTGTGCTGCATACTAAGACTTGGCATTGCTGTGAAAAAAGTTCTCTTTCCCTAGGGTAGGGGCTAGATGTTTGGATGTACTAATGGTGGAAGCAGGTTCTCTCCTCTGCTGTGCTGGCACAAGTGTTGGCCTGGCTGCATGACAAACTGCACCAGGGTCCTGATTTAGCTGGCGTGTAAACCAAAAGACTAGCTTTTACACCTGGGTCAGTTTTCTCGTTGGTTTATCATGTGTCACTGCAGATTCTTGTGCTGGCCTGAAATGGGAGGCGATGTGGTGGAAGGAGAAGGCAGGATTTCCTAATACATTTAATGGTTCATCCCAGTTTAGTTTCATTTGAACTGCAACCCTGCTTGGAATAATAAATTGTTGTCCAGGCTTTTTGAGATGCTCAGAGTCAGACCGGTGATCTTTTGCATTTTGTGGCAGTGTTCCCCTGTACTGTGCTGGTTCAGCTGTGGCTTGTATGGAGGAATTGATCCAGCTGAAATATAACCTAGGAAAAATTGCATTTCAGCTGAATCAGCCTTCTGATACGGTCCGCAGTGTGGCTCTACAAGCAGCACTGCTGGCATGACACAGGACGTAGTGGCAGGGCAAGAATGAATGGCAATGCAAGGTTTGCTTAAGCTGTGTTACCTTTGATGTGGGACAAACATTGAACGACATGCCAGCTAGGATTACGAAGAAGATACTTGCCATCTGTGTAGTCTTCTGCATGAGTTAGGAAACCTGCAGGTCCAGGTACAACTCCAGATAATCCAGGCGCTGTGCTGTCCGTTGGTTTCCTGGAAGAGCTCTGGTTCATAATCCCAGCACCAATTAACGCTGCTTGGTATGGTCTTGCTCAGGGTTATATAGCAAACTCGTGTGTGAGCACGATCTCTTGCTCCGCTTCGTGCTGTAGCTGGCTAGGCTAGACTGCTCTTACTGTAGCTGGGTACTGTGCTTGCGCGTAAAGGATATCGTTGCAGTGGACTGTCTAATGTGAATATACCTGGATCAGGGAAATAGATTCTATTTTACAACACTGTTGTTAAAATGGTGTTTGAAATGTGATTCTCCTAGTTTAGGCAGGTTAAAAATTCCCGTTTAAAAGAAAATCCAGTATGTCAGAATTTCCCAAGTACAGTTGCTGTTTATCTAGTTGAAGCAGATCTTATGTATTTGAGACATGTTAAGCTTTTTTTCCCCTTTTGGGAAGAGGAAGGAACTCTTTCTTTTCTGGGGTAGATTGAGGAGGGAAGGCTGAGTCTCCTGCCATTCCAAGTCCTTGCTGGTTGGGTGTTAGATGTCTGTCACCTGTTTGTGGATTCAGGCCTGGCTGCGCTTGTCCTCCGCCATGATCTGACCTAACCTTCATGTGGCACGAGGCAAAGTGTAGTATCTCCTTCGATGAGGCAAACTGGCTTTGGCTTCTCTAAGATGGTGGCAGCAGTCCTTACCAGCCAGCCTCCTAAGTGAGCAATTACTCTTCCTTTTAGCCCCTTTCCACAGGCCTCCCATCCTACAGGGACAGGGCCCGAGGCCAATTATGTTGGTCACGATTTAACTCTTCGCAGCCTTTGCAAGGATTGTTACAGCTTACCAAACTGCAAGTCTGTGGTTTAAGGGTGTGTGTTTCCAGGCTTTCTGTATCCATTGTAAAGAGGAGGGCACAATCCCAGTTTTTTCTCTTTGCAGATTGTTACAATTTGCTCTCAAATGGATATGAGGGATGTTTGCTTTGGACAGGAAATGCATCAAGGAGGGGGTAGGCACTTTCTAGCCAAATTGTAACTGAAGTAAGAGCAAATACTTCACATGGCAGTAAGGTTTGGCTCAGTCTCATTTGTTTTGTTGTAACAAGCACCAGCTTCGGTTGGTGGTTTTTGTTGTTTTCTTTTTTTCCCTCCACCCCTCTTTCCATTGCTTCTCTTCAGCTCATGACATAGGATCCTGGGAATGAATGTGTGACAACGTGGATGAAATAGCATTTATTCATTACCAATAATTCTTATTGTCGCTTTGCATATACAGTGAAGAAATTTTTGACACAATTGTACTACCACTTAGACTTTGTTCTAGGTATTACAGAGCAAACTTCACTAATCAACTGACGTACGAAACTGAAATGGAAGTGGGGAAAACGATTATTTGAGCTACTTTATCGGCTATTAATGTATTGATGTTGTCACACTCGTTCAGGTTAATTATGAGTGTTAAGTGGGGAATACTTAATAAAAAACTGTATTGTTAAAAATGTTGCTCCAAGTTTATGCATTCTGATTTGATTTCTGGAGGATTATCCTGATGGATTTTACTTATTTGCAGCTTGCTTTTCTTGTGTCTTTTTGAAGCTGAAGGTTAGCCTCTGGAAATACCTTATGCTTGATAAATTACTACAGTGCAGCAGAGTTATGTAGTGGTAGTCTTCCGAGTTTAGACTGGTTGAAACAGCAGCATACTAAGAAGCAGGAGACTTCCATCTTCATTAATCAAAACCAAATAAGATTGCCCTTGTATAATGTCTGTTACTGTTTAAATGTTGGCACAGTAACCATTTCACTACAGATTTCTAGCTGGTTTGTTTCTGTTTAAACTACTGAACATAAAAGAATTTTAATTTTAACATAGTGATGGCTTTTAAATACTTACTTAAAGAATTGTGGAAATATCGTGAAACATTTAAAAATCGCTTATTTCATTGAAGTCCTTTATATATTGCACATTTTGGTTACTGTAGCTGAGGTTTTAGACAGGAAAGCTTTTTTGTTTACTTCATGTGGAATATTTTTCTTGCATTCATTTTCACTGATAGTGAATGGGGAAGAGAAATGATAATTGTTTTTAGAAGTGCAGTTGATTTTATTTGAAAATCCTCATTTGTTGTACTCAGCTGTCCTTCCAGGTTTATTATGAAGGATACTTTACCTGTCTTGATTTCAGATTGACACTGAAATAGTTAAAACACTATTGTTGGTATAAAAGGACAGTAATCAAGAGTTCAGCAAGGTTCTAGATCGGCTGCTTTCACTAGAACAACTCAGTCTGTCTTCTCACGATTGGTTTCCTAAAGTACCAAAAGTTGAGAATGTTCTCATACTTTTTTAAAAAAAATTGTAATAATCTGTAGTTTCATCAGTAGTTTCTGCGGTAACACTGTTGGAGGTTTATGCAAGCTTATGAACTACTGAGTTGAGCAAGTTTCAATCACTAGTTGGATTTGAATTGATGACGGTAACACATACTGTGCTAAAGAACATGTTGCTCTAGAATATGGAGACGCCATGATGAACTGGACATATGGATTAAGACTCCCCTGGGAGATTGATGGTTTGGTTTTTTTCTGGTTTGTCTTGCAGGTTGCCATCACGAAAGCCAAAGTGGATTTCTCCGGGGTGGTGTGCCTGCCCCCTTCCGTCATTGCTGGAAATGGGCTGGACGGAGGAGGGGCTGGCGAAAATGATGATGAGCCAGTGCTGGTGTCGCTTTCGGCGGCCCCCAGCCCTCAGAGCGAAGCTGTTGCCAATGAGCTGCAGGAGCTCTCCTTGCAGCCCGAGTTGACCCTCAGCCTCCATCATGGCCGAAACCCCAACCTTCCTCCACTCAGCGAAAGGAAGAATGGTAAGTGGCACAGTGCACTCATGTCTCATGTAGTATGTCCTCACCACAGAAGTACTGTGGTGGTGTCATGGTATGTGTTCTGACGACAGGGCTGCTTCTCATTGCTTCTTACAGTGTTTTATTTGTATGGAGAACTAATAATCTAGAGTTGATAAAACCGATTTACAGTGTTCAATGGGAAGGATTGATGTTACTGGCTGTGGAAGTTCCAGAGAGCTCCAGTGATAAATGCTTTAGATTGTTGTTTTAGGTGAATACCAGAAACACTTCCATGTGCTTTGTGGTGACTAAAAGTTGTGCAAGGCTGAGACCGTCAGTCAAAGGAAGTGTTAGCTCATCTTCAGACTATTAACTGCCCGTAGATTTTTTTTTTCTTTGCCACCTTGGTCTGCACTTACCAAGGGTGAGTAACTTTCTCACTGCAAATGTCTGAAAGGTTCTGTCAGACTTGTTAGAAGGAGGAACAGGACCTAGAGTTCAAAATGGAATACGCTAGCAGGCCTTCTAATCCTAGAGTGAGAATGACCTGTCTGTGTTTCTCAAGTTGTGGGTTAAGGACAACTATGGTATGAATCCCTCTAACCGTTTGGTGGATGACAGTGGAGTGGCAAAATACAGGGTCGCTTGGTGACCAGAATTCCTGGTTTTGGAAGAATGTGAACTGGCCGAAGCTGAGGATCACCAGGCTGCCATGAAAGCCTTTGCATGTTCAGCCCCAGCCTGTGACAGGCTGATGAAACCATCTGATAACTGGTTGCTTTTGTTTGTGAATTCCTCTTGGTGATCTCCCTTCACTCTGCCCTCTGGGGTATATGCTGGTGGCTCCTGGCAATATGAAGATCTTGCTAGAGTCTGAATTCTTCCTATCAACTTTACCTGCAAGGTACTATGGATTTGAGCATGGTTCAGTCCTGGGTACCTTACAGTGTTGGGCATTCTGTGTTGCATTATATGATTTACGTAGAGTTGCATGGCAGAGCGTATTGGAAATGTTGGGGAGCTTTGTAGTGGCTTTATAGCCAGAACAGAATGCTTACGGTAAAGTGATTTGGAATACGTGAACTGTAGGACAGTGATTTGGATTGGAGGCATACCTCACTTGGCATGCCTGGTTCTTTACCTCCAAAGACTGAGCATGCCCTTCTCTGAAGAGTGTATCAGTGTTTTGCTAGCTGGAAGAATTAATTAACTTCAACCCAAAATATTGTTTTTTAAGAGGATAAAAAGAGTTTCCTCATTCCTGTACATTATACCATCATTATGTGATTAGTCATGTTTACAGGCCTTAAAAATGGAGGAGCTAGGAACTGCAAAAGCAGAACAAAAAGCTTCTAATCCTTAATGTTTGCAGTCCTCTAAGTATAAAAGACAACAGATGGAGATAAAGGTGGTGGTGGTAAATAAAAGAAGAAGTTGGAATATTAGTCAGCATGGTAGGCTGTGGTCTCAACACATCTCAACTAGTGGTAGATTTGGGCATTTTATAGTTATGAAGGCAAAGAGATTTCAAATGGATTTAACTGAGGTAGTTTTGAAACTGGTAGAGGCTCGAAAGCAGCATGGGAAAAGCATATGAGCCTTTGTTTCTAAAACCTGACAGCTGACCACCTGAAGGTGAAGTGAATTTCCAGGGTTCTTTTTTTAGTGAATAAGACATGATTAAGAGCCCTGAATTGGGAAGAAGCAGTTTATTCTTGATGCCACAGGGAAAGGGATACTAAGTATTGGGAAGGGATAAGAGTACCTTTTTAGGAAAATGAAACTTGTAGCAGCTTGGAATGGATGCAAGCAGGACGAAACAGCATTTGTTGTGGTCAGAGGAAAGGATATTCTGTTACAGAAATGAAAAAGAGTCTTTGTATGATTCAGTTGTTTGGATAGGTTTAAAAATTGGTATTGTGGGAGTATTTTACAGAAATAGACAGTTTTCCTCTATCAGAATAATGTTATTTTTATGGACTCAACCTTGAAGCTGTGTCATTGTGGGCTGCAAATCGGCTTGACTGGAACAGGTAAAATAGAGTTGGATTTAAAAAGTATTTGAGAAGGAACGCCTCTGCCCATACCTTTTGCCAAAGAAAATTAGGATATTCCCGGAAATGACTCATTAGGTGGGTCTCTTCAGAACTGATTCTTTATCGGGGCTCAATACAATAGTGGGAATTTTACTTCTGGAGGTGCAGCTTTTCAGATAGGGCTATAAAGTCCAAAGTCCCTGATCTAGACTACCTGAATATTCCTTATCTTCAGAGGTATACAGTGCTCTTTTCTCCTAGGCTGCCCTATGATATGTGGTGTTTGTGTGCACATTCATTAAAGTATTGTGGGATAGAAAAGTGCTGTTGAAATATGGTTATCTGCAAATTGTCACAGCATAAAAGGAGACTTGGCTTAGTGAGCTGTTGAGAAACATAGCTGATGCTTTTTGAATTAATAAACTTGTTCCCTCAAATGGGAGCTTTTCAGTTATCTTGGGGTAGAGGTTGCACAGCTGTTGAAAGCTGTTGAGCTTGCTAAAGCTCCTTTTTTAAAGATGGTGTAGCTTTGTTGTTGTGCCTTTTGCTTCAAACATGTTAAAAAACCTTTAGAGATCATCTGCCAGTTGAGATGGCAATCTGCTTAAACGTTTGAGCAATCCAAAGTGGTTGTAGAAGCATATCTTGTGCAGTGAAACTGCTTCTGTGACAACTTGCCAAATTCAAGGTATGAGGAAGATTCAAGCTGAGTGGCAGTGGGAGGGGAGGAGATGGTAAATAAGAGACTTGCTGGAAGCTGCCTATCTGTGTCAAAGGGTCTCCTGTTTGCAGTTCTAGACAGGCATTGCTGACTCACAGCTGAAGGAACTACTGAGCGCGTCTAACAGGTTAACCCTTTGTGCACCTTTTGCTTACAGAAGCCTGTTTATCCGTACATGTCCGCAGAAGAACATTGCATGGATTTGTACTGAATTTGTTACTTCAGGCCGCGGTTCTGGAACATAAACTACTAGCTGAGTTAAAATAGAAGTTTCTTTGGCATGTGAAGCATCGTGGAATTATGTATCCCATGCGAGAACTGTGAGCGCAATCCTGTATGCACATGCTGCCATATGTCCTAGGACACCAGATTCCCTTTTTTTTCTGCGCTTAGAGAACTGAAGAGCAGCAAGAGAAGTTTCTGGGGGTTTTCTTGTTGGTTTGGTTTTGTTTCAGACCCAGACTCCTCTTCATATTCTTCTCCCTTATAACAGCTACATGTTATCCCTGTGGGTGTGTGTGTACCTACGAGGATAGGTACAGCTAGACAGATGGGTGTAAAGACCTTAAACATCTTGACTGCATAGTTTTTATTAAGTTACACTACACTGAAATGCAATAAAACCTATTAAGGATATGTGTAAGTATTGGAATATAACGGATAGACAGGAGGCAATCTCTTGTCACTCCAGTGGAAGGAAACCTGATGTGGTAAGGTGTTAGTAAAATGTTTTGACACAATTACTAGGTTCTATTCAGACATCAAGCTTAATGGAACATTTAAGGTGTAGAGATTTAATTTGTCTTTGTGCTTCACAGTGAATTTTCTACCCAGAATTCCCATTCCTTCTCCTTTTTTTACCCATGTTCATCAGGGCCTGAACTTTCTTTAACTATGAGAGATTACCTGCGACTGACTCATTCGTTGCCACACAAGCCAAAAAAAGGTCATCACAGAGTCATCTGAAGCTCTTAACTATATCTTGATTTTTCTCAGTCAGCTGTACTAAGATACCAAGATAACTTTTCCCAACCCTTGGGGCAGGGTTACAGCAAGTCCCTGATGAATGTGGTTACAAAAAAGAGGAAAAAAAACCCCAGGTGATGAATATACAAATCTTACGCAGTTTGATAATTACTGATCAAAGTGGTCCTTCTATTTAACTTTCATTTGAAATTATTATAATTGCTCTACTAGCTTCTTGACCCTCTCTCTTGACCCATTTTTCCCAGATGAATTCATAGTTATCTTTGTCCAGAGGTCACGAAAAACATTTAGAAGCCTGCGACAGTCCTGGTTTCTTCTCACTGTAGGCTTGTTAAAGATGAGGTAACAGTCTTTCAAACAAACCGTTGCATTTTATGATTACAGGTTTGGACAAAACTTGTACCAGCTCGTCAGTTTTGGGGGTTTACTTGATCTGGGATGCTTGCCTTCTAGAAAGTACCATATGTGCTGGGGGGAAAGATTAGTTGGAATGTGTGGAATTTCAGTATGACTCGAAGTCATGTAACAGGCATGTGCTTTAGGTATCAGAAGGTACTCCTGTTTACTGTAAAGACCAAGTGCTCTACAAAGCATGGGATTAATTGTTGCCACGTAAGCTGTTGGTGATTATACCTACTTACAAAGGAGAGTTGAACTTTTTAAATGGTTCTAAGGAGCTAATTTAGTGCTTGTGTACCCATGCCCGATTACTATTAAAAGGCAGGAGTAATATTTGAAATGTTTATTAGGCCACCTGGTTTTATTTTAAAGAATTCTGTAGGTGATTGCTCCTATAATTCTTTTATTAGGTTATATGTTCCTTTCTCCCTCTCCTTCTTTCCCTTTCCCTTCCTGGATTGTCATTACATTGAATGCAGTCAGATTCAGGATTTATTTAAAATAGAACTTTTTATGGTGTTTTTTGAGATTTTATAGCTGTGACTACTTCCTGCTACTGTGACTTTAAAAACATGGATAATGTTTTCTTAAAATCATGTCATAAACTGTCCTTTTAAAAAGTGAATATTGTGACTTGTGAACTCATTGAAGAAGTTAGGTGTGTTTGTTTATTAACAAGGGTGGTATTTTATTCCCAAGAGAGGGTTTTAAAGAGGCAGGATTATTCTGCAATTATTTCCTCAGGTTTTTTGGAGGCTTTTTTGTTCTAGTGTGTATCCGATTTCTGGAATAGTGTGACTCAAAGGTACATTTAATTACCAAGTGGTGGTTACTGCCTCATCCAGAACTTACATGTGAAGAAGATTAAGTCTGTATTGTAACAAAAGGATCAAGACAGGAAATATATAGCTTTCTCTGATCTGTCCTTCACACACATTCCAATGAGGCTTGCTGTTTTCTCTTGTGTGTGAGTAAGGGGAATGGTTGTTAGAATAAAAACAACCAGTCTATGTTGGATAGATTTGTGTTAAGAGACTTTATGTCCCAGGAGACTATAAATTTAGCATGCTGTCAGAAAGTTTCTGATAGAGCTATGAGATTCAGATCATGATAGAAATGACTGGCCTGTTACTGATGGGAGCTACTAAACAGCTGAGAAGCAGTAATCTCTGGAAATGTTTAGAAGAAACTTTTAAATAGTGATGGGGGAATAGTTGAGCTGGAAGGAGTAATGCCAAAGGCAGCTTTAATGTGGGGGCTTTAACAAGTTAGCTCTCAACACGGTTTTTGTTTGTTCCTGATCAGGTTAACAAGGTTAATGGCCTTCTCCAATCACTGGTTTGCAAGATTCCTCCCCCTTCTGTTTCTCCTTTCCAGT
>VYZV01014089.1:280165-297023 GCA_013401275.1 Pandion haliaetus | reverse complement strand
TACTGTGGGGCACCCAGGAGCCGCTGAGGCTGCGGCTGCCGCCCCCTTCCCGTCCCCGCAGCCCCCCCCAGTCCAGCGCGGCCCGCGGGGCCTCAGCAACCTCCCCTCAGGGCGGTGCGGCCCCGCCCTCCCACGGCTCCGCGGTGGTACAGCCCGGCGCACCCCTCCTCCAATGGTTCAGTCCCGCTGCCCTTCTCCCCCCTCTCCGAATGGTTCACCCCGTCGCCTCCCTCTTTCCCACTCTCTCCTCCCCCCCGCTGCACTCGCGAGCAGTGGTTCAGTCCTGCGGCCGCTCCTGCTGGCACCGCCGCGACCCGGAAGTGTTCCCGCAATACTTCCGGGGCGAAGGGGCTTCCGGCCGTGCAGCCCGTTAGGCCGCCTCGGTCCGGTTATGTGAGCGCCGGCGCCTTCTCCTCGCGTGAGTGGCCGGAGACGGGGGGCGGCTACCGGGGCCTGCTTGGGCTGAGGGAGGCGGCGGCGGCTTCGGGCCGCGGGCCGAAGTTGCGCGGAGCGGCCGTTCCCCCGCCGCGGCGGACTGCCACCTCCGGAGGGAAATTGCCCCGCGGGAGTGTTTATATCCGCTTAATCTTGTTCCTATAAACGTACTTGTTTATTGATTTAGTCTCTGAGCATTCACTGACGGCTGTCGGAAGATGCTGCTGAGCGGTGCCTCTGCGAGGGGGGGGCTGCCCCGGCCCGGCCCGGCCCCGCCCGGGGCTGTTTTCCGGGGTGTCCGGAGCCGGGCTTCTCGTGGAGACGGTCCCGCGGGGTATAAAGTGGCCGAGCAGGCAGCGACGACCTCTCTCTGCGCGGGGAGGACCGGGGAGCGATCCGGAGCAGTGGGGGCAGCTTCCCTTGCTGCTGCAAAGGAGATTTGCTAAATAAAGCCAAATACTTCTGCCCCCCCAGCCCCCACCTCCTTCCCGTGGTTTGTGGTGCACGCGTGGGTGCAATTGAAGAAGTTATAAGCTGTTTCAGCTTTCTACAGCAAAGTCAGTGGGCTTCTCGGCTAACAAACAGAAACAAGGTTTTTGTGCAAGTGGGTTTTTTTAACATGTTAGCTTATTGCAAAAGTGTGTTTAGGCTTAAAAGCTTTGCCTTGAGAGACCTGTGCTTGCTGACAGGTTTTTAAGCTGTGTAACTGGTGCCCTTCACTGGGCATCCTGTGTTCAGTAACAGTGCGGTGGGTGTGCTTTTAGTGGTTGTAGCCACTGTTTTTCCTGCTGGTTGTTGCATGGATGCATTGCTGGTGCGTTGTAGAGGTGTTCACTGTGTTATTTCCTTTCTGGAAGGTTAGTGGGTCTTGGTACATTTTGTTATGGCTGTGCACAAAAAAAAAAAAATTAAAAAAATCATAAAAGCGCAGGAGGCTTTGTTTGGTGGTGATGTGGAGTTTTTTTGGTTGGGGGGGTTTCCCCCCCAAGTCATGCCCATAAACAGCAGGGAAAGCTCTAGTTAACGGTGGGAATCGTGTGAAAGATTGGTGCTGAAAGGGAACTCACCAGTAAGGGTGCCTCTTCCTAAGAAAAGATGCCTGTTGAGAAAGAGAAGGATATACAGCATTGGAGAGTGTTTGATTCACAGCTGGTAATGGAGCCAGTGGCTTCAGGGAATTGCATAGAGCTTGGCTGCTGCTTTGCATGCAGAGGTGCAAAACGCCCAGCTGCTCCTCTGGGCAAGATGCTGCACTTCAAAAGTGCCTTTGCAAAGCCTGTGCATTGTTTTGTTTGCATTACAAACTCCCGGAAGAGCCCCGTGTCAGCTCCTGGGGAAGCTTCAGAGGACAGTTTTGGTCCTGGAATTTAGGGTGGCTAAATTTAGGGCAGGGCCAGGATGGGGGAAAGATAAGCAGTTCCTTACCTACCCCGGGATTAATTTTCTGTGCCTTATCTCTTAGGTGCTTCCCTTATTTAAATGGTTGCATGGGCAGTTCTCATAGTGGTATTTTAGCAGTTAATCTTTTTGTAACTTAAACAGGGGAAAGTTGGATCTAAATTTAGATTTAGAGAGCTTTTTTTAAAGCTCCCTGTGCATGCTAGATTGGCACTGTGTGGCTCTAGGCTGTAGGAGTCTCACATTAATCTGAATACTTTCTGTGCCTAGTTCTCTTACTTTTACTTTTGGAATGTGGTGGTGGTGGCAGCAGATACTAGTCACACCATATTCAGATGTTTTCCAACCAGGTTCAACCATGATTTTTACAACTCTTCTGTCTTTCTTTCCCTGTCTTTCTTTCCCTGTCTTTCTTTCCCTGTCTTTCTTTCCCTGTCTTTCTTTCCCTGTCTTTCTTTCCCTGTCTTTCTTTCCCTGTCTTTCTTTCCCTGTCTTTCTTTCCCTGTAGCATATGAAATTGGAAACAAAGCCGAATGCTTTCTGATTTGTGACATTGGTTTTCCACATAAACAAGAACAAAAAAAACCCAACGAACCAACAAATAAAGCAGCTGTGCAAATGAGAACTGAAAGCTCATGTGTTTGAATATTTAGTAGACTTACATTTAGTTATAAGTCCTCTGTGGAACATGACTGCTCAATAATTGCCCCTGAAATGTTCACCGTTCAAAACCACCCTGTGAGAAAATGCAGCTGACTTGTTTTCTTTGCCCACTTATAATCCCAAATGTTACCCAAGCAGATTAAAATAAATGCCTTGCCACGTAGCTCTTCTGTTTCAAAAAACTAGAAACTACTGTAAGAAGATGGTGATGGAAGAGATCGGTTGGTGCTAGAAAGGAAGGTATGTATGACTGGAAAAGTCGCTCGCTGTTGTAGGCGGCTGTCGGCTTCATGTCAGAGTGAGATGGAGCTTGAGTATGTTTTGCAGGCTGTGGCTCCTCTGATGGTCAGAAACCTGCACTTGCCTTCTAGCTGGAATATACTCAGAGTACATTAAAACACTGATGTGGGGTAACGCGTAAGGATCTTGGTTCAAAAAACTAAATGTTTACTGAAGGCTTGTTTGATGAACACTTGTTCTGGAAGAAATGCTTAATCTTCTCTGTTCTTAAAGCCAACAGAAAACCCTGTTGCCAATATGGCTTGAAGAAAGTATTTGTAATTGCTCTTTGATTGTACAATTACAATTACTCAAGGCAGCTCAATGTAAAAATGTAATCTGTCTTAATAGCAAAGCTTGGGCTTTATGATTTACACTGCAGCAGAGCCTGTGCTGCGGTAGGCACAGAGCGCTCAGTGCAAACCTGACTTAGCCCTAGTGAGGTTGTGCCTTTGTGAAGGGAACCTGGGGCTGGGGAAAAGCATTGGCACATGTAAAGCAATTGGACGCCTGCCACATACTCATCTTTTTTGCAGTTTAATGTTTTGTTAAAATATTGTGAGGTTCTCCTAAACGAGAATTTGAAAACAAGGGGATGTTATAGAGGAGTACAGTGTCTGCCTTTAGCTAGTGTGCAACCTGTAATTCAAATACTGGATGTGCTGTGTGCAGACTGCAAATGTACGAATGATGCACCTGCCCAGGGAATTGAAATGGGTTTCGCTGTAGGCGGTGACACCATGTGTTAGCAGTATTGAGTCCAAAGACAAGGGATCTCTGTCCAGGTTACCTTGCATCTGCGTTTGCAAGCTGCCTGCTGGGACGCATCCTAAATTACTCTGAATAGAGTTTTCAAAGTGCGATGCCAAAGAGAGGATCAGCAGATGTGAGAGCCTCTGCTGCTGAAGGGCTGTATGCAGTGTACCACACACTGTGGGATTTCCCAAGTGAGCAAGCAGCGAGGGGTTGGGTATAGTGGGGAGGGCAGGACCTTGGCACCCCCAAAACTGAAAGCAGCTATAGCTGCCTTAGTCAAACAGCCTTCGGGGATAACTGGCTGCTTTTTAGCAGTCTTCGCTTTTATGTTACAGAAGCACACGGTTAAGGTTTGCCTCAGAGGGATGACTACAATCTCCTTTTCAACCAAACTTCTGGGTTTACCTAATAATAATAAAAATGCTTCCTGTCTATTGTGTATCAGCTGGTTCCAGCTTAGGGCGGGGAGGGGTGGGTGTAAGAAAAATTCTGATGTGGTAAGTACTGGAATGAAAGCTGGGCTTTGGTACAGGTGGGTGAGCTCTCTGAAGTGTATCATGAATGTGTTTCACAGTGGTAATTTGTTTGAGATGTCTCCCATAAGAAAAAAAATTTGGAAGTGCTGCTTATTGTTCTTAAAAAATGGAGAACAAGCTCTCATATTATGTATATAGTCAACTTTGGTTTCCTTCTTTTTTTCTTAAGAGCAGCTGCCCAGTTTGGAAAAGGTTGTTAGTAAAGTAAAATTTGTGACGTGCTTTAAATTTCAAATTCACTTTATCTTGCTTGGTTTCTCCTTGTCTATTCCCAACTATCCACAAACCAGACTTTTTTAACTGACAGGATTTGATTGTTTGGTGTGGTGCCAGATTTTCCTTAACTCCAGAGTTTTGCCTCTGAGCAAAGTACAAGCTTGCGTTTGCAGCATAAATATGTCAGTTTAGATTGTCAAGTCACAAATGCTGATTTGTTTGCCTCTGTGCTTAAAGGATATCTTTCTGTGGGGTAGCAGGGTGAAAATAACATGGGTAGTTGTTTCATTCCACAGCAGTGAAGAAATGCATGCTGTTTGGAAATGTAGTTAAGTTATACGTTGGTCAGAACTGTGGTTTGTGGGAATCACTTTTAAAAATAAAAAGATCCTTTCCTCACTGTGCTTTTTGCTTTGCTTTAAGGAGAACCAGGGAGCAGGGGAATGAAGGTCATTGTGGTAGCGAAGTGGAAGCTTATGCACAGTTTTAGGCCTGCGGTGGCTTTCGTTGGCCTCCATCGTCCTCAGTGGCTCAGAAGTGCTGTAGCTGGCTGGACGTGGCAGTGACAGGTCCACAGGAATCCACTCTATTCCCACAACCTGCCGATGGACAAGTGATACAGGCAGAAAATCTAAATGCACTTATGTAAATTCTTGCTACGTACATAACAAATATGCCTGCTACGGGACTGGTGCTGCCAGTGTCTGCCCTTATGTATCCTGGCTGTAATGTCACCAGGAATTTTGCATTGCTGTAGCTAATTTAGCTTTTGGGAGGATATTATGTAATTGAGTTTCAGTTTTAATAATTCATACATATGCACTGTTGAAACTTGAAAAATTCCTAGTGTTTCTTTGTATTTTTCTTCAGTTACATCATGGAGCAACTGGCTTTTGATGAGTCTGCATGTTTTCAGCCAACATAAATTGTTTTTAAACACACTCCTGTTAACAGCCACGAATTTAGCTAAAAGTTTAAACCTCTACTTAGGCAAGATTCTTGCTCAAGTTAGGAGATATCTTTACCAAGAACTTGGTTGTGTTGAAGCCCGACCTTTTTTTCTTTTTAGCTTTTTTTTTTTTTACCTGAGCATTGAAGACTCCATTTACAGTTTAGTCTGGTTTAGCGAAGCCTACATTTTTAAGGCTCTTAAGTGCAGAGCTGTGCTATGTGGCTTAAAAAGGGAGTGTGCAAGTAAAGATATGCATCAAGAGCACTTGAATAAAACATAATGTTTTGTTGCAAAAATTCTCTTAATATGCAAGATATGTAATGTGGAGCAGGGAGAGTAGGAGAAGAGTACCTGATTGAAACTTCTTTGCCACACTTGTCGAAGAATCCGATTTTTTTTTTTTTTTTTTTAAGATACGACATCTAGCTTTATAAGTGTCAATTATATTTTTCCTTGACTTCCTTATAGAAGCTTGCAGGAATCTGTCTTTTTTAATGCTTTGTACCGTTATAGATTAAAAGCTCTGGTTTGATTGTCATTATGAATTTGCATCATGAGACATCTCTCAGTATCTGTCAGTTTTATTGTCAGTCTGTGCTAATGCACAGCAATTAATGTGATTGCATTAATATGCACCAAATCAAGTCTCCTCCTTTCTCTGGAATAATGATTGTGAGGTCTGAGACTTCTCTATTTCATGACAGAGCTGTGAAAAGGCCATTTTTAAAAAAGACCTAAAATACGTAATCTTCCTTCTTGTTTCTTTTCAATTGAGTGAGAGAGTATTTTGATTTGAAACACATATTGTCATCCTGTTGGGCCTTGTTCAAAGGAGTCCCTTTCAGTTTTGCATTTTATTGCTAGTCTACAGGATGGGTTTGGTGTTTGCTGGCTTTCTATTCCTATTTTTAGTGGGGAGTTCTGGTTATACCTTTTTCTGTCATCCAGGAGCCCAAGACAAAGCTGAATCTTTCACCTAAACTGAGTTTCACATGCAGCTGGTTTCATCCAGCTCAGTAGGGACATGAAACTTCATATAATGATAACTGCTTACCTATAGCCACCTCTGACTTGAAACTGGGAAAACTAATCGATGGTGTGAGGAGCCTTTGCTGTAGAGTGATGTTCCTTCTACCCTTCACATCTCCGCAGATGCGTTGGATGCTCTTTGCTGGGCTGATGCCTGCTCTGCTTGCAGAGGTGGTGCACTGCCTCACTGAAGTCTGCCTTCTTGCAGGGAGCGGATTTCCAATGTCCTGCCATGGATGATGACAGCCAGGATGAGCTGATAAACAAGACTGCTACGCTAGGCAAGGGCAAAAGACAGAGTCTCGTGCTCCTCAGTGAAACAGGTAAATGCAGCCTCTCTGCATGTGCCCGTTTCTAGTTCTAGGTTGGAGAACCTACTGGTTTAACTTCCAAAGAGAAGTAAAGATATATTTGTGACCAGTTACTTCTTTTCCCCTGACAATTTTTTTGGTTTGCATCCTAAATTCTGTATCTCAACCTGCTGATGTGCTTCCCTTCATTTCTTGGAACAGGCAGCTTTGATACCACTGAGGAAATCTGGGGTTTCACTTCATATATAATGTCCTGAGCAAGAGTTCTGGTGTGTCCTTTGCTGTTCTGTCTGTCTGCATCACATAGGTATTTCCTCTCTTCTTCTCTTTTCTTTTTAAGAAAGCAATGGTGGAAATAGCTGTGATTCAGATGACATTGCAAGTGAGGAGGAAGAAGATGACACTGAGGGAGAGGGAGGTGAGGAGGACAAGGAAGAAAGTGAAGATGGGGAATTAGAAGGTAGGTCTGTTAATGTGCGCTAACAGGCATTTTTTTTTAATAATTGGAGGAAGATGAAAGCTTTTCCTCCATGAAATGTAAATCCACAGATGCTGTTGTGTCAGGCCAATGCCCAAATCCTACAGTAATAAACAAACAAGTAATACTCCCCAATTCCTAAGTGTTTAAAGCATTGGTATGTTTGAAGACTATCCGCTAGCCAAAGTGGTATAGTTATAGTCAGTAGCAGTGAACTCTGCCCCAGCATGAGTACAAAAAAAAAGTCAAAATTGCAACAATGGCTCATGCTGTTTTTTCACTTACGAAAAGTGTGTTTATTTATTTGCTTTGGCATGAGGCTCTAAAGTGAATGTTGTGATGGGGAGTTTTGGAAAGAAATTACTATTGCTGTTAAGCCTAGGGTGGAGGGAAGAAGACTAATTTTTCTTTGAAAAAGGAATGTGGATGTTACTTGTAAATTTTGCTGAAAACGTACTCTCTAGAGGCATGTACTTCTGAAACTGCTGCACTCAAATTATTATTTGGACAGACAAAAATTTTTTTAGCACATCTTAAAGCTTGTTGGGAAGGTAAGAGCACAGTTTTCCAAGTTACTAGTTAGACTGATTTGAGCACAGACTAAAAAGTTGACACCAGGTGCTAAAAAGCATTATCAATCTATGATTTAGAGTAGTCTCTGCTATGTCCAGACAGGAGAATTCAATAAAAAAGACAAGAACTCCATTTTCATTATTTAAAAAAACCAAAATGGCAGCAGCTGCCCACCCACCCCCTCCCCCCCAAAAACAAACAAACAAACAAAAACCACCAAAACCCAAACAACCCAAAATAAGTGAGAGTGTTTTTTAGGTAACTTTTCACTGCTTCTTGAAAATGTCAACTTAATTCACAGGTTTTAGGGAAAGACTTAACACACATCTCTGTTTTGTACTAAAAATAAAAATACCTTTCAACAACGTGTGCTGAGTGTTTATAATAAATTTTGCTCCAAACCAAGCTTCTTTAAGCATATTCCAGCTAGGCACCCAGATCGCTTGAATCTCAACATCATGATTTACTGGTGAATTTAATCTATTCTTCTGCAGCTGAGCGTATTGCTGCTTTGTGTCCTCTGGAGTGTCTGTTCTAGAAAAAAAAAAAAAAAAAAAAAAAAATAANAAAAGGATACATGATAACTTTATTATAACTTTATTTTTTAACTTCAGTGTTCAGTGGTAGCCTGACGTATCCTACTCTCTTGTTGTTTTGTTAAGCTGTTGGTTTTCTGCTGTTTATTCTTTTAATATCTTGCAAGACTAGTCATGTTACGAGGCTTTGTTTTTCACCAGAGTAATCCATGGCTTTTTAGTGAAGGTATTTAGGAAAAAAGAAAACAGCAAAAATTACTGCCGCAAACTGGGGAGGCTGTGCTTTGCCCTTGCAGCGCTATTAAAATATGCTTACTTGGAATTTTCTGTGAGCTGGTACCCCATCCTGCCCACCCCCTCTGTCCTTGCTGCTAAAGCCCTGCAGCACACAAGAATTGTTTTTCATCTCTCACTTTTTAAGATTTTGAGGATGATGATGAAGAAGAGGAAGAGGAGGAAGAAACTGAGGCCTCTCTGAGGGGAATAACTGATTCTCTGAAATTAGAGCCACACATAAATGGAGCAAGCATTTCATCTGATGAGGATGGCGAAAACTGCCCCATTTGCCTCAACACATTTAGGGATCAGGCTGTTGGGACTCCTGAGAACTGTTCCCATTACTTCTGCTTGGACTGCATTGTGGAGTGGTCTAAGGTGAGCTGTTTTGTCCCTGATGTCCTGTGGCCTTCTGGTGTGCTCTGCTCTCTCCCCTCTGATCATGCTGTTCTGCTGTAATGAGAACAAAACACTGTGATGTTTATATTTGCTTTCTTAAGCTTTTTTACACAGACTTGGGTTACTGCTCTGTTTGGCAGGATTCGTGTTTGTGAAGTGTGGATCTGTTTTTCTTGTACCCATCCTGATCTGTCCTGTTCTCTGAAAGCTGTAATGTCATAAGCAAGTATGTTTCTAGGTGTCCAAAATTCTTTTTTTTTTTTTTTTTCAAATCAAGACACCAGTAGTACTGATTTTCTCTGTGTGTGTATGTATATATTTCTCTGTATATCTGTCTCTTGTTGAATTCTATGTTGTAGCTGTTGGATTGGGGTCTGTTGTGACAGTGAACATATAAACATAGAAAAGATATAAAAGAATAAATAAATCAGCAGTTTGCTCTGAATTCAGTTTTCAGAGTTCCTTGCCACCTAACTGTGTAGTTCCCATAATCATAATCCAGGGTGAGAATTACAACAAAACTTACTGTGCATGCAGCAGTATCAGTGGTAATTAAATTTAAAAAAAAATTTTTAAAATCATTCTTACTGAATATTTGTAAGCCATTTCCAGTTGCTCATTCATCCAAAAGAAAGAAAATGCCCTAAAAAATGAATACTATTTCGAGGCAATGTTTGGAAGAACTTTGATGTTGCTTTGGCAATTGAATAATAGTTAAATGACTTCAGTATAATAAATGCTTTTCTAAAAATGTGTGTTTTCTCTGATATAATAGGTTGTTTGTAAACCAGAGAAGTCAGATTTAAGTACTTAAAATGTCAAGACCAATAGCCATTAAAATGATTACTACATTAATTTAATGCTTATAACATTCATGATTGAACATCTGCTTTTAAAAAACTGAATCAAGAGATGTGCTTATTAACTATACAGGGAATTTTTTTTTTCTTTCTAGAATGCAAACTCCTGTCCAGTGGATCGAATCCTGTTTAAGTACATTAGCATTCGGGCACATTTTGGTGGTAAAATCTTAAAAAAGGTGAGCTTTTTACTGTAGCAGATAACAAGGCCAATTGCCACAAACTAGCTATTCATGGATTTACACTTCTAGCATGTTTATCTGATATCAAATATCTGGATGAATTATTTCTTTCCTATTTTGAGATTGCCTTTTAAGGAATTGTTACAATTTTTCTTCCTCCTTAACCATGTTTCCCGCAGTATTGTGTGTGGATTGAAGTGTGGCATCGTTTGTGATGGCAAAAAGGGTGGTTTTCACAACCTTCGTGCCACTCTCGCATAACAGACATTTGCCTCTAAGCTGTTCTGCATTGATAAGCCTGTCCAAATGGGCAAAATGCCTCGCATACTGCAGGTGCTGTTATAATATGAACAGGGATAATCTAGGTTATACATGTGTATACTGTGTAGTGGTTGGGTTTGTAAGGCAAGAGACACAAAGCAATAGTAGAGCTCTTAAAGGCACAGGTTGAGTGTGCTACTAGTTTCTCACAAAAGAATATTGAAGGGCTGTTGTTGCTCTTTATTAACATCAGAAACATGTTGGTTTTCAGGGGACACTTAGGAGTTTGATGCTGTTTTCATAAATTGTTGGTATATTATTAAGTGTTTGCATTTTAACAGAAGTGCAATTTGACATTTAAATCCTCTGTTTGGGGGGGAAAAAGCTAAGCATGCTCTCTTTTGTCTTGGGGTTTTTTTGTTTGTTTGACTACTTTTGATCTTACTCAGGAATTTTGTTTTCACCTGTTTTTAAAATGCATTTTTCTATAGTTGTTGGTATCTGACAGTAGACAAGTTGAGTAAATGTTTTCAAGCATTTGATCATGTCCTAGATGTGCTGAATTAACTAAATGAAGGTTCTAGTGTGTAACAGCCATTTTGGTTCATTCACTTTTAGATTTTGCTGCAGGTACTGTTAATGTGACAATGGATTTTAAAATTCTGCACATTCTGCATAAAATGTGAATCCCTCTTTTATTTAGATTCCTGTTGAGAACCCGAAAACTCAAGGTAATGATGGAGAGGATGATCCAACCTTCTGTGAGGTCTGTGGCAGAAGTGACCGTGAGGATCGCCTGCTGCTGTGTGATGGCTGTGATGCAGGGTAAGAAAGGTTGAAATGAATGTAGCACCTGCATGATTGCAGGTGGCAGTGCAGGGCTGGCCAGTGTTTGGTCCACAGGCACTATATGGTCTGTTGGCTGCCCCTTACTAATCTCTTCAGGCTCATCATGTGGCCAGACTTGTATCCATGTGCCTATAGCGCAGAATCCCCATGATGTGATGGATCCTTTTCTGGTCATGTAGCAGCATGAGTGTGGAGCACACATCAGTGCTGCAGACCACCAAAACAAGTGACCATAGTTTCAAGATGAAGATGTTTGTGCTAATCCATGCAACATCTGGGTGCATGGAGGGTTAAAAAACATACAGCCTTTACGTCACCTTGAGGCGGTGCATGACTCCATTAGTGCTGTGCAGGACAAGTGCTTAAGATTCACAGTTTCATGAAATTTTGAGGTCTTTTCTTTATAGCCACAGCTATTAAATGATTCCCTTACTCTTGCTTACTTCTGTCTCTGTGTAACATTTTTTTTTTTTCCCCCCTTCCTTGATTAATAAAATAAGTGTTTAAGTAGAGGCATCAAGATACTTGAATACAACTTTGGGCCTAGAGCCTTCTGCTAGAATTTAAAGCTCTTACACTGTTTAATCAGTCTTGTAGAATTATCAGTTTGATGATGTCATAAGTTACCCATTGAAGAAGAAGAGATACTTGCTAGCAATGAATATGTAAAATAATCTTTCACAAATGACTTCTAGCAAGCTATCTAGACACCTGGTAAGTCTAGTTTTTTCTTTGTTCTGTAGTGTCCATATACACAGATTCATCTTCTGGAGAAGAGACAAAATCAGGAACGCTAAATACTGTTAAGCATGTCATCAGAACACTGAGTTTAAAATACTTAACCAAACCAGTGTTTCATAGCTCTTATCTGAAGTCATGTCTTTCAGTTCTTTCTGAACTTTCATAAGCATTATCTGAACTCAGGGTATTGCTTCAGATTTCCTTTGTGGTCTCTCAGTAGTTCCTCTGATTTTTTTTTTTTGTTTTGTTTTGTTTTTTGTTTTTCCAAGTCTGATACAGTTTTTTATTTTTATCTTATTTTCCTAAAATAAGTTCTTTATAAATCCTTGACTTCTAGAGTTAGCAATTCCAGAAGCACTTCTTGAAGAAAGAACTTGCAGTCTTTACTAGCTCTCCATGGCTGAGATTCACTCTTCAAATACTAGTTTTATTCCTCTACATTCTCTGTCTGACCTGACACTGGAGTGAAAATTTCATCAGTTATTTTTGCCAACAATTCTAAAGCCAATGGAATCATCTTGTCTTTCCATTGCTTTTAGCTAGATGTGACTTTCTACAATATTTAAACTATGTGGTATAATGCTATTATCTTATGAATTTAAGTTATGGCTTCAGTAATCAAATCTCTTTCCATTGAAACCATTTTCAGGTAAAACTTGTTGGAATGTGACAACGTAACTGTCTGAACTGTGTAGCGATAGTATTAAGATTAGTAGGAATACAGAAGGGCACATGTCTAGATACTTGAACAAACAGTAGGAAAAGGGTTAATTGCATTAATGGTGTGACACATTAATGTGTGACTTCACTGAGGTTACCAAGCAGCAAGAAGAGAGTAACACTGATGTAGAGATAGGTGTCAAGAAGATGAAGAGCAGGGCTGCACCCATGACCAACATTCCTTAATTTCATAGATGTAATTTTTCTTACTGTTTGTGAGTACTGAGACGAAATAATGAAGCAGAAGGTCCCCAAAAGCATCTATTCATTCCTTAAAGGTACAAGAAAAGTCCAAAATCAGTTCTTCACTGCCAGTCACAGAGCCCAAGAGATGTGTTGAGGGCTTGTAGGCCAGTGTCTCTTGCCCTCTGTGTTGCATACAAATAATCCTGTGGGCACACAGAGTCTTTGTGCTTGTGAGTGGGTGGGTGCAAGAGTGCAAGTAAATGAACCTGAGAGAATGAATGTGAGTAAAATCAGTTTACTTCAAGTTTTTCTGTAGAACAAGTATCACCTTATACTTCTATAAGATCTGGCATTGAGTTTTGTTATGATGATTTTCTGTGTGATGAGGTTCTTTCCCTATCCAGGGCACTCTAGGTAGCTGTTGCAATAGGTTCTCCAGCATCCAAAGTCTTAGGGGTGAAAGTCTTTCCTTGTCAAGTGGGTCATAATGTGACTTCAGAACTCCCAGAGATAATTTGAAAAGTATGTAAATGAAGTTCTTGCTACAAGTACTTCTGTTGACTTTGGCCTGAACCTAACAGTATTACTTGTCAGAATACTACTTTGGGGAAATAGATCTCATTCCTGGTAGCTGGCAGTTGGCGAATGAACTCTTCCTAGAGAAGGAAAATACTTTGCTACTCTTAAATTTAAAGTAATGTTTTATTGCAAACATCATTTTTCAACTTCATCTTCTCTGAAAGACTGTAAAATCTCATCTGCTAAGATGTACACTTTCATGCAAGAAGGACATGTTACTTCTTTTTTTTTTTTTTTTATTGACGATATATTTTATTGTAATATTGGCGGTTTTGACAGTTTAGCTGCAAATTGAGTTTATCACAATGTGGTTTGGAACAAGTTTGAAAGACACAATCTGAAGTTGGGGTGATGGATGGAAGGTAGATTAACAGCTGTAGTGTCTCTGGGTTTTTTGTATTGCTATAAAATGGGATTAGAGTGTCAAGATAGACGTTCCTTCCCTTTCCTTACCCTGTGGCCAGGCACTGAGATGTGTTATCAGACAGTGAATTTTGGCATGGGAAGGTGAAAGAGAGCTTCACTCTTTCCTTTACTTATTTCAGAGTTAAACGCTGTACTACATCAGAAATGTAGGAATACAGTAGGGTTTCCCCTTTTAGAAAAAGAACAAAGTTGATCTTAGAAATGTTGCTAATTTGAAGCTGAAACTCTTACTTGAAGGCTGTGGTCTCCCTGTTTTCCATGCCTAGGGAACTTGGTCTAAGCACTTGGTTTTCATGGGAAGCATCTCATTTACTTGGGAAATCTGTTTTAATTCTTTTTAGCAGTGTAACTTGGAACATGAGTTGCTTCAAAAATTCTATGCTACTAACACATGTTGCTTTGGCTGGGTTTTAATTGCTGAAAATGGAATTGAATGAATTACATTACCCAACTTGGTAATCTCTGTTAGTGGTTGGTGAGACTGTTAGTCTAGCTGCTCAGCCTGTTGGGTAGAGAACACTTCAAAAGGCCTACCTAAGGGAGCATTATGCTCTCTTCTTTCCCTTCAAGATTTGATAAGGATGAGCACGGTTCTCAGTTGGATGGTGTTTGGAGGTCAGTGTGGTTAATCTCCAGTCCTGCAAGCAGCTGTATGAAGCCACTGATTGACCAGTGCTCTGCAACCTAGCTTGTGCAGTTGTGCAGAAATCCTTATCACCAGTTGTCTTAATCATGTCAGGCATATGTGGGATGCAACGTGTTTATTCAACGTAACAAAGCATTGCAGTTGACCTGTGTCTAGTCACGCAAAATAAAATGTTCGTAAGTACCAGTAACATTACTACTATGTTGGTTTGCAGGAAACTGATGTTGTTTTCTGATTGCCTGTCTTCCCCAGCACCTCAATAGTTCTCTCCTTTCTCTTTGCCACCATCAGTTTTGGCTCTGGACATTTGTTGCAGCTTGGGTTCAAACAGCAAGCAATACACCACACAGCAAGGGAAAACCGCTCACGTTTCTGAGCCTAAAGTGATCAACATACCATCTAGAATTGAAGACCCTTATATAACTATCAGGTAGCATTGTTTCGGTGGAGATCAGTAGAAGCAGATGTGTAGACCATAGTTTCAAGCTTAAGAAAATGTCCGCCTTATGCAGCATGTGGACAGAGGTAAAAGGCTCTTTTCCCTTGGTAAGGAGCACATTGTTTGATTTTTTTTTTTTATTTTATTTTACTTTTTTTTTTTCTTTTCCTTTCTCAAGGTATCACATGGAATGCCTTAATCCACCTCTGAGTGAAGTCCCTGTAGATGAATGGTTCTGTCCAGCCTGTGCCCCCATGGGTGTCAGTGCTGCTGCAGGTAAGGATTTTGTGGTATCCAGTCAAAGTATATATTTTTCTCATGGCTTAGATGATGTGAAGCATGTGCTGTTTTGAAGAGATGTTTAGCCCCTGGTTTTATCCATTTTAAAGAATTGTTTTGATAGGCAAAAACCTGAACCTGAAGAGTTGACTTGAACTCTTGACTGATAAGAGGATCTGCAGTTACAACCTGTGGAGCTGCTGCTTATAAGCATTCTTTAACCTTCCTAAGGCAAGCCCAGCACCTTAGTGCAACTGCATTGTATTACATTGGAAAGAATTTATTAGTATCCTGATCTCAGATTTCCAAGGTAGCAGCAATTTCTTTGACCTAGAAAATTGTCTTTCTGTGTAACAGTCAGCAGTGGTGTCTGTGCTCATTTCCTTTTAAGAGGATTATGTCTGCCTTGGACGTGACTGGTTTAAGAAGGGGCATACTAATTTATTTTTTTTCTCCAAAATTCTGGAAGTGCTTTCACCTGTAGAAAGACAAGTGACCTGGGCATCTTTTCTTTCAAGATACAGATCATGTCAGTGAAGAAGAGGTTGCAGCTCTCATGGCTGATGTTATTCCTACCACCAGTAGGCTACGCCCTCACATCCGAACCCGAGCTATAGCCAGAACTCGGCAGAGCGAACGAGTTAGGGCGACAGTGAACAGAAACCGGATAACAACAGCACAACAAATTCAGGTATTTCGGAGTATTTGCTAATGAACCTCTGGAAGATCCTTGTGGAAGAGTTGAAATAAGTCCCCCTCAAGTAGCTCAGCTGTCTGTGTTGGCGGTCTACAGCACAGTGGTTAGTAGTTGTGGAGTTCTTTTAAACTGAGATGTAGAACATGTGCAAATTGAGTGCAGCACATGACCAAGACTATTTTGAAATCTGCAGTAGCTTCCTCTCTTAATTTGCATTTTTATCACCTCAGCTGTGAGCAAAACCGTATTTTTATTCCCAGTGGCTGTTAATGCACAGTTTGTGCACCACTTCTGTTTTTTTAGCAAGCTTTCTTTCAGAGACAGGGCGTGTTTATTTGACATTTGTGTATTTGCTTGTTTGTCTTCCTACCCCCTTTCCCATAGCAGTAGAACCTGGTGGCTACCTTTAGCCAAGTTGAAGAGAAAAATTTAGAAATTTTAAGGCTTCTGTGTTTCTGAAAATCAGCCCCTTACTGAGTAGAAAAAAACCAGATACTGGTGTCCTTAATGATGTGGCAGTGAGAGTTCAACCACATTAACAGGCACCAGAGAATCTGTGTAAGAAAGTATCCCAAATACCTGAGATCCCTCAAATCCTTTACTCATTGAACTGTTTACTGAAGATGACTGCAGCTGAGATGGTTCTGGATATTCCTGTTGGCTGGGATAATTACGATCCTTTAGGTAACAATTAGTATGCTGCAGACTGAGAACTTTCAAACTCGGGGATCTCCTGCCTGCTCTGCCCTCTGGCTTTAGCCAAAGCACTCTACCTGTCACTTGCATAAATATAAAAAGCCTTAAATTGCACAGGAGCATATGGTGATTTAGTGTGGAAGCAGAACTTGTAAATAACCTCCATGGGACTAGTGATATTTTAGTTGGTTCCTCATTAATGCTGCTGTTGAATTTGGTAGAAACGTGTGAAGTTTTACAACTTTTGAAAGGAAGAGGAGGATCTGACTTGACATACAGAAAATTGTTTTTCCCTTGGGGATGGTCAACCATGGGAATAGGTTGCTTGGACAGTTTTTGAACTCTGTCTTTGGTGGCTTTCAGCACCTGTCTGAAGAAAGGCTTAACCAACCTGATTTGAACTCAATGTTGACCAGTGAACAGAAATGTCAGACCCTTCTGAGGGATGCCCCGAGATCCT
>VYZV01014089.1:247284-272590 GCA_013401275.1 Pandion haliaetus | reverse complement strand
TCACTCCCCTCCCAGAGGCGGGTCCAACATTTTGGTGCCAGGGGACCTTCTAGCAGCTTCTTAAAGGGGTCGCCTCTGCAGCCCCCCTTCCCTGCCACCAAGGAAAACCGTGCCACACAAACCCATAACACTTTCCCATCTCAATCCTGAAGGAAGCCTTTCAGGAAGCTTTCCGTGTCCTCTGAATTATTTGAGTAGCACATTGTTTAGAAGGTAGAAGTGTTCACCTGAAATTCAGCTTTTCTGAAGGCTTGATTTACCTGGACTACAGCGAGTTTCCTGGTCTGGTCTGGGTAGCCAACTCCTTTAACCTTCTCATTTTGTCTCTGTTGTACATTATTACAGGTTTTTGCTGTACATTATGTTTGGAAAGCTTGCTTTGTTGTCATACAGAAATGAAATGTAGCTCCCTCAAAGAGCTGGGTCTGTTGGTCCCTTTTGAAGTTGGGTTTTTTGGGTTTTTTTGTTTGTTTTTTTAAAACCCAAACAAAGAAACCACCAAATCCCACCAACACAAAAGTGAAGAAAGAAAAACAAAGCCACACCCCTACACCAGAAACACACAAACCCTTTCAGTCCATATTTCAAGAACAGAGAACTTACCATTTAAATCATTTTCATAAGATTGAGTAATGCATAAGGGGGAGTGTTTGTGTTGTCCTGTGTGTGGGGAGCATTGCTGCTGTTTTTCAGTGTAATTCCTCCTATGCCATGCTCTTAGCTACCCTACCAGTAGGCACCTATGTGTATTCTGACTGGTGCTAAATACTGGTTCAAGCTGCATTAGTGTTTTTAGATAGCAGTGTAGGCCTGAGGAATACATTTGTGATTGTGATTTGGTGGGGGGAAGAGAGGCAGCTGGGTTGGAAATATCTCTGAAGTGCTGAACAATGATTTATGCTTCAAAAACAGATCTTAAATACCCTGGAAAGTCAATCTTGATACACAACGCAGCGAGCACCACTCTTAAATAAGATTAAAAGCATTTGCTTACCAAAGGTATCTGGTATGATTACATGCTTTCCTATCCTGTGGTGTTCCTGTGGGAAGTCAGTAAAAGCTTCACCTTCTGTTTGTCAAAGGGAGATGGGGGCTGAATGACTCTAGTGAAGCCAACACTACAAGTGAGCTTCCCTGGCTGACCTCTGTTTATGCCCTTGATTTTGGTTTCTTTTTAATGTAATGTGTGTGTATAGAACAAGTGCTGTAAGAGTAAAGGAAATATAACCCCTCTGAAACATGCAGAAGCAGTGTACCTGCCTTGAGTCCTGATCAAGAAGCAGAAGCTGCCCCTGTGCCTGATCTGTTGGGAAGTATCCTGTCTGGACAGAGCTTTCTCATGATGAGTAGTTCAGATGTGGTCATCAACAGAGATGGTTCGCTGACGGCGAAGAAGGCAGGTAAGGGTTTGGCACCTCACAGTGCAGTTAGCCTCTTTGTTTCATCCACGTCTGCCCTGGTCCTACAGGCTGCATGGTTTCAAACATAGGGATACTCTTATTGAGCATTTGAATATATAGGACAGATTCAGTAGTTGCCAGCAGTAATCCATCTAATGAGATTCTTATGTATGCTCTGAAATAGTGTTACTTGTCTCTCTTAATTGCAGGGCTGAGATGTTACTGGAGGACTTTGGTTTTAATAGGTAGTTTTCTTCTGAAAGAAGTACTGCACTGTGGTTTCATGCTTTGTTAGAAAAAATGGAGGACTGGATAGAGCAGAGATGTCTTAGTACCCAGTTCTTCTGGCATTTGTCATGCATTGCTGCCATGCCTGTGAACTATACTTTGGTTTGAAGAGCAGTGTTGAGGGCCTTGGCAAGAAGTTTCTTCGCAAAAGTAGAGCTCTAGAATATGTGCTAGCATTTTCAGCTGTGTCTTCCCTTGGCATGGTATTATTTGGAAAGAACGTCTTCAGGTAATCTTAGAGCTTTATTCTTAAAATAAGTACTACAACATCCTCTGTTACAGTAATTTTTAACAATCAGTGACTACAGGATAATAAACATGAATCTGGTGATAGCTACAGAACAGAATAATTTATTTCCTAAACAGTAGTGTTTATCTCAAAGATTCAGTTGTCTGGCATAAAACCTTGAGCATCTGACCAAAAGAACTATTGGACTGCCTCATTACTGTGTGTTATGTCTGCAAGCAAAAGTGGAACTTAAAATAATTACCTCACTACTTCTTTTAATGTTGGGGGGAAAATGTCCAGATACATACTGAAAAGCTTAATTGTTTGCTTGTATGCCACAGCTCCACTTTGTAGAAAATCAGCAAATGAATCGAGAGTGGATGATGGTTCAGGACATAACACCCAACCAAGTACAGTGCACTCAGGGACCACAGCAAGCAGCTCCGTTGCTGGACCTTCAGTTTCCTCAGGGCTGAGTACTTGCACTAGACCCTCCTCTTCCTCAAGCTTGTTTTCATCACCTTTACCCTCACTGAGCAGGATTGAGCCTGCAGCAAACCCTGCACAGACTACATCAGAAAAGGCAACTGTAAAATCAAAATATTCAATGACACCCAGATCGGTTCTGGCTCAGAATATAGGTACTCTGAGCAGGCATGGCTCCAAGTTAGATGAAATGCACAGATTTAATGGAAACTCTAAAATCTTTGCACCCACTGACTCATCTTCAAAGCCCTTGAGCTGTAACTTGAATTCTGGCTCAAAAGCTGTAACTGTGAGGCAGCCATTAAAACGACCACCCAAGAGAATTGACATCTTTGAGCTTCCCAGGATACCAAAGATTAAAAAGGAGACCAGCAGCAAGCAGGTGGAGCCACAGCCCACAGGAAACCAAAGCTGTGACATCCCCAGCTCCTGTATAACCCAGCTGACTGGCAAAGAGAGCACTAATCAGCCGGAAAAGGGTAGCAAGGTGGAAAGTCAGAAGTCAAATGCCAAGGTATCTCAGCAACAAATGCGTACAAGCGGGGTGTCTTTTTCTACCAATACAGGTGTGTATAGCAGTTCATCGCTACTGGGCACTTCAAGGAGCAAAGGCCCAAGCTCTTTTGAGAGTTTTAAAATCAATATTCCTGGAAACACAGGGCATTCTAGCAGACTGTCTAATCCAGGATTTTGTAACACCTTCCGCCCTGTGGACAACAAAGTGCAACAAAGAGAGAGTCCTTTGCCTCTTTTCTCAGTTAAGAAAAAGCAGGTCAAAAGTGAAATATATGATCCCTTTGAGCCAACAGGATCGGACTCAAGTTCAGCAAGTAGCAGTCCTGAAAGGCTTGGCTCAGGGATCCCACTAACTAATATTACCAGGACTATTTCCATTGAAAATCCAAAAGTTCAAACATTTCAAACTGTCCGTCGTTTCACCCCTTACATGGTAGAAAATATATTTGGATCTGGGGCTGACTCTGGCGTACCATCTAGTAACACAGAGTCTCGTGATGACATGACAGTAGAAAGCAGGATTGTAGAACAGATCTCTGATACAGAGGAACAAGACAATATGGATGAGGAAGACTTTCTAAGCAGTCCTTGCTCTTCATCTGCTGTTAAGCAAATTTCCAATGCAGAGTGTTTAAAGGAGGAAAGCAGAGAGGGCCCTAATGTGTTCTTTAATGCTGAAGAATTGATTAGACCTAATATTAATGTGAAACTAGGTCCAGATAGTCCCTCAAAGAATGACAGGCAGCAGAAAGTCCAAAAGGTAGAACAAACAGAGAGGCGACCACGTTCCAGATCCTGTTCCAACTCCAGTTCCCGAAGCAAGAAGATGAAAAGAAAAAAGGCACTTGGCAAAGAGCATAAGAGATCCCAGTCTGGGTCTAGGGATAGAACACGCTCACAGGACCGAAGCTCCAGATCTACATCTTGGTCAGGTGGAGAAGAGCGTAGCAAAGCACACACATTGAAACCCAAGAGCAGGAGGTCTTCTACTGACTGTTCTAGTAGTCACGAACGATCTAAAAAAAAGAAGATGAAGGATAAAACCAAGGATAAAAAGGCAAAAACTTCTTGGTCTAGGGAGAGAAGGAAATCTAGGTCACGTTCAGGTAGTCCTGGAAGTACTTCTGAGTTTTATGAAAATAGGAAAAAGAAAAGACGGTCTCGATCAAGATCAAGACGGAGGGAACATTCCCGATCAAATAGCATTGAGAGGACTAAAAGGCGGAAGCACAGGAGAGACAAAAGCTATGAGAGGTATGATAAAGATAGTAGCTTGAGGTCAAGGGACAGAAAGAGATCGAGATCCAGGTCTCAGGAAAGGAGAAAGTGGAGGTCTCGGTCGCGGTCTGCATCTCGATCTCGGGAGCACAAATCAAAGGAAAAAAGACCACGATCGAGATCACGTTCCAAAGAAAGAAAACACAGATCAAGAGAGACCTCGCTTCCTCCTCCACCAGAAAAGGATCAAAAGTCTCCAGCTGAAAATGTGTCTAGGTGTCTGGAGCAACCCCATTCCTTCAAACAAGAGCCAAAGGAGGAGCTAGTACTAGAAGAGCTTTCCATAACCATCCACCCAAATGTCAAACTTGAGGAAATACAGGCTGAGACCCCAGTTCAACTGAGAGAGGCTGAAGAAACTATAAAGGTAGAGCCTACCTGTCAGGAAGTGACCAGTGAAACTGCATTCCCTGTGCCAGAGATCACAAACATTTGTGTTCCAATTGGCAATGTGGATTCTTTTGCTGAAAAAGAATTAATGAGCGGTAATGACCCAGCAGTGCTTGGTAGCTGTAGCAATACAAACCTTGAGATTACAGTTAAAATAGAAAATACTGCATTATGTCCATCTCTGATGGAACCAGCCCCAAAGAAGGAAGTGATCATGCACGTTCCAGCTGAGGCTGCACCAATTCAAAGTTCATCCAAAAGCAAAATAACAGATTGTGTGAAGGAAGTTAAAGATGAGTGCCTTGTGTCAAATGAGAAAACTGGTAATTTCAGTAAGCCTGAACTGGAGGTGGTACCTCAGGGTCCTGCGTTGAAATCAAAAGCACCAGTGAAAAGAGTTACCTGGAATCTTCAAGAGGAAGAAAGTGGTACATTGTCTGCTGGAAAAGCTCCAAGTAAGTCTCTCTTTTGGAAAACAAAGAGTGGTTGAAGCAGGCTATATAAGGCTTAGGATTTCAGTGTCTGGCTAAACCTGGTTTTAGTGTAACACCTCTATCATCTGAGCTAGGGTGATCCTGTGGTTTCCAATCCTGAGAGCTGGCATTTTGCACTTGTTGAAATCGTGAGGTGAGTTGTGTTAATGAATCAGAGAGGACATGCTGTCAGCACAGCTCAGCTAGCTAGCAGCAGCTTGTTCAGCCACAAAGCGCATATTGCAACCTGATCTCTGAACTGGCAGCCTGCATTCCACCCTTTCTGCATTTAACTAGAATGGTTGTTTTGCCTTCAGAGTTTATAAATATTTCTCAGAACCAGGGAGCATGACAAACGTCTATAGCTTGCTCCTGGGAGCTCTGCTAAGCCAAAGCTGCTGGAAACAGTTTAGCTTGGGACCCTGTGCTATGTCTGTTGACAGAGTTGCTTGTGTGGTTCTTTTTGGTTACTCTTATGGAAACCCAGTAAAAAGCAATTGCTCAAGGGGATGATAAGTCCTGTATTACCAGAAGCTTTAAAATGTTGATGACTGCTAAACAATATCTTTTTACAGCTAGCTTTGTTGTAAGATCCTTTTTATTTTAATTTTTTTTTTTTAAATTAGGTTTATTTTGGTCTTAAATGTTTTCTTTTCCTTCTCTTGGGGAACCTAGGGATACCGTTTTACAAACTCCAGCGAGCAAAAGAAGGGGCCTGGAAAGCAGAGGACTTGAACCAAATGTTAAATCAGGTGCAGTTAAATGAGCCTCCTCCAACCAATTATATGATTCCTGAGCCTATGTTTCCTGATCTAGATTCCTCTCAGGTTGGTTCCTATTCTGGCACCCAAGTGTCATGGAAGGCATCCCACCTCATCTGTGCCCTCATTGTGCAACACCCTCCTCTCATGGCAGAGTTCGCCTTCCTCTGCATGTGGTACATTTCATATAGCCCATACATCTCAGCAATCCTCTAATAATTTAATCTCCCAGGTGGTCCTTACAGTTGAAGAAGCAGATTTTCTTTTAATTCTGCTCTATACATGAAGTTTCTGTTTTCCATAGTAACTTGTAGAAAGATGGTGCTGTTTGAGAAGCTGTGAGATTCTCCCTGATTGTGATCAGGCTGTAAAAATTGGCCTGGCGGCATTGGTCCTTGCCATCAGTCTGTGCTGTCCACCAGTTAAAAGCTGAGTGGGGCTGGTGCTAGCTCCTGGTGCACAGAGTTGTAGTTGAGGGCTGGAATGTCAGCCTCCCTGATTTAAACTGGTAATTACTTGCCTGTTTGAGTGGATAAAAGGTGTTCCGAAAATCCTGATCTGATGCTCTCTATTGTAAGTACAAGCATTTACAAAATTCTATCTGTTTCACAGGTGTACTGTCAAAACATACCTTTGACACCACCTCTGCCCTCAAGCCTTCCCCCCTATGCTCCTGTTAGCCAGCCCACAGTTCAGTTTATCATGCAGGGTAGTCTTCCAGCGCTTGGCTGCATGGCAGGACAGAGCCTGACTCCAGAGCCAGGCAGGCTGGCTGCTGCATCTGAACCAGGAATCCAAGCTGCTTCTGTTGGAAATGCAGAAGAGAAGATCAAAGCACCCAAACCTCCAGTGGATAAAACAAAAAACGAGGAAGTGAGTGAATGCTATCAAGTAGCAAATGCATAATATTAATGAGCTGTTTGTTTGAACTTTTGAAGTTTGGGGGTTTTTAACTTTTTCTGTACTGTGTTTTCCCAGCCCCTGTTGTCGCTTTTGGTTTTGGTGACTGACTGTGCTAACCCATGAGCGGCTGGCAACCTTTTCTTTGAATTCTTTTGGGACTTAATCTGTTTGATGGTTCCACTTACTACTGCTTCATTGCAATAAGACAGAGAGGAATTAAAGCATCTAAAATACATTCTTAAAGTTCTGAAACTTTCTTGCGTGAATGTTTGGAAGGGACTTTCCAGAAGCCAGAATTTCCAAATTTCTCTAAACACTTGGTTTTCTCCTTTCCCCTCCAGCTTTGAAATTGTCAATTCTCTTAACAGTCCTATAGAGAGGTAGGACTGTATCTTGCTGCTTATCAGCACTGGAAATGTAGACATAGTAAAATACTTCGGTGGTTTTGCAGTGCTAGTCCCTTGCTGCTGAATTTTGGGTTTGCTGTATAGACCACCTGCTCTAAGTATAGTGGATGTTAAATATAAGAACAGGAACTTCTTTACCAATTATTTTACTTTCTACCACAAAACAAAACAGTAAGATACTTTTCCCACCAAACTTCCATTTATGAGAAGCAGTTTTTATGAACTTGTTTTGATATAATATGTCTGATGTCATCTATAATCCTTAATTTATAGGAAACTCTGCAATTTTCAGAATGCCTTTAGAGCTACCTGAAGCTTTACATTCGCAGCTATGACTTGCTGCTTTTAGAATCTGATGCCTTTGGATGGATGTATGTTTACTTCAGAGCTGTTGGAAGGGAAGGAGGAGACCAAAATTAATAAGTGGACATTGTAGTCACTTGCTTAAAACACATTCTCTAAGATACAGAATGAATGTTACATAAAACAGGGGTTCCTAGTAGCGTGAACTGGTATTTATTTCAAGACTGCAATTTACAGTAAGGAAATCACTTCGAGGCTAGCTCTTGCTTGGGTTGTTGGGATTGTGGAATGAGTATTTTCATTGTTAGAGCATTTCTAAGAAAAATAGATTCAGAAACCATTCCCAAGATAGCGCAAGGTAATGAACTTCTCCTTGCTGTGCAGTACATGAAGAAGCTTCACATGCAGGAAAGGGCTGTGGAAGAAGTGAAACTTGCTATTAAACCTTTTTACCAGAAGAGGGAGATTACAAAGGAGGAGTACAAGAACATTCTTCGAAAAGCCGTGCAAAAGGTAAGGTGGCAGTGAAATGGAGAGGAGGAGCTGTGCAGATCGTTAAATAAGTGGCAGTACTTTGGATTGCATTTGTCAGCTTCAGCAATTACATGCTGTAACCGAGTAGCATATTCTTGGACTCTCATACTCTGCAGTTTTGTGGTGAAGCAGTAGTTGCTTTAAGCAGGACTGAGTGGTGCCATTGATGAGAGCCGTAAGACTGTTCCTTTTAGAAGATGGTGTTTTCGGTGGTCTGAAACATTGCTAAACTTAAGCTACCTGAGCTGAAATGTTACATGGTATGTGCCTTGGGTGAGAATGGTCAAATCTCTCTCATTAATAACTTTGGCCAGAATCATCATGCTGTTTCTGATAAAGTGAGAAAATACTTTGTATTTTAATTCCTTGAGCATCTGTGGTGTCCCTGAACTTTGGAAGAGGGCCTTGCAATTTGGCTGATGTTGACTTTTGTCTCAAATCTTAGTGCTGACCAGATCATGGCTAAAAAAGACCTGATCAGCAGCTAAATGTTGTCTTTTGAGAGCAAGTAAAGCTTTTGTGGTCAAGGCAGTTAAGTGATACCTCAGAGGACTGTATTCTCTCCCTGCTCTGCATTCTTGCTATCACTGAGAAATTCTGTTGTAAATCAAAGTTAGTGAGATAATGGCTGCAATTTCACATCTTCTATGTGACCTATATGAACGTCAAGTGTGGTTTGTAGGAGAGCTGAGCAACACCAATTGCTGCTAAATTCACTGTGAACTATTCTCTGAACACTGATAAAGTTCTTTGTAGAGTCCTTTCTCTTTCTCCCGTATCTCAAAATGGGCCTTCAAAACTGCCAGATTCTTTTAATCTGAACATTGCTTCCTCAAAATCATCAGAAGAATGGGAAATCAATACTTCCTTGGTTACCATGTATTGTGTAAAACTGGCTGGACAGAAAAGCCTGCAGTAAAAACAAGTAATTCTGCGTTCAGAGATGCTTCTGCATTCAGTTGGTGCTCAGTAGATAAGGCCTGGGCCATTTCTGGAATGCTTAAAGGAAAATACTACTCTTATCCTCATTGAGTTTTCTGCTTTATGTATCTATGAGACTGGAGGGCCTGTGCAAGAATCCATTCCCCTGGGAAGCATAGGGCTTCCCTATCATTTGTCTGTTGCCTGCCTGTACTGCTGTAATACTGTTAATTGACCAAATGCCTTTTCTAATCCCTTGTAGATCTGCCACAGCAAAAGTGGAGAGATCAACCCTATGAAGGTAGCTAATCTGGTGAAGGCGTATGTGGAAAAATACAAACATATGAGGAAACGTAAGAAATCTGATGGTGAAGATACACGTGAAGTGGAAAACTGAGAGGAAGCTGCAGCCAGCATGACTTGGACTGAACTTATTCTGGCTGTGAACACTATGCCAGAGGGAATAATAGATCTGCAGTTGCATCTCGTTGAAAATAAAGTGCAGAGAAGCGAAATTATAATAGGACTTATCTGCGAAACCTTCTTTTGAATTGTTTCCATATGGGAATGAACTTGGGGTTTTTTTGATTACCTACAGATGTAGAACTAAATAACAATCAAATGCCTCCGACCAGCAGAGTAATTCGAGGGGAAACATGGAAGAGATTAATGTTTGGGACTCCCGGATTGCTACTGTTTTCAGGGTTACTTGATCACATTTTGGGGCTGTGCACCTATCTTGCTAAAAGTTTGAAACTGGACACCACTTTTCATATGCAGTATATTGAGAGCTGTATACTGTTTCCCTTGTGTTTATTTATCAAAATACGGATTGTCTTTAGAAACTTCTGATTTAATACTTGAAATGTTGTATTTTTAGCCCGTTCAATGGTGAGTGAAGCTTTACTTGCTCTGTCATTTGGGGATTGCAGAAATGAGCTAACCTTTCTAAACTGACTTCAGAAACACTGCTCAAGCTGTAGTGTTTATTTACGTTCTGTTGGAAGTATCTTGTTAGTGAAAAGTTTAATTTCGGGGTGGGAGACTGTGTTGCACTTCTGTAAATAATGCACTGGTGGCTGGTTTTGTGTCTGCCTTTCAGGAGAAAACGAAACAAAAAGCAAGCATTTTGAATTTTCAGTAACAAGCTGGAGGGACAAGGTTGAACTGATGTACAAAGCAGAAATGTGATAGAATTTATAAAGTTATTTTGAATGGTTTTAGTCCTGTAGCAGGTGTCATTTGTTTGTCTTACAGCTACCTCTTGCCCTGGCTATTCCGTATAAACCTGCACACTTGGCTTTTGCATAAGGAATACTGTGTTTATAGAAGAGGGTGGGAGTTGGATAAGTAATTGTTCCTCCTCCTCTGTAGGAGGACTGGTTTTCGTATCAAAAGCAAGGGAGTCCAGCACATGTACTGACTTCTTGCTTTCTTTAAAAGCACTCCTTGTCTGTGTGTACTGCAGAGCAAAAGATCAGTTAAGTGATCATCTGAAATAGTCACTTACAAATATGTTTAGCACCCTTGAACCTGACAAAAAACATCATTCCCCATCTAACCATGTGTCGTGGTTTCAGTTTCAGCCCAGCCGGTAACAAAGCACCATGAAGCCGCTCACTCACCCCCCACCCCCGCCCCTGGCCACATTGGGATGAGGAGAAAATACAAGGGCAGGCTCGTGGGTCGAGACAAGGACTGGGAGGGATCGCTCCCCACTTATGGTCATGGGCAAAAGACAGGCTCAACTTGGGGAAGAAACAAAGCCAAGGATATTAGGAAGGGAAACCAAACATCAGAACACCTTCCCCCACACACGCCACCCCTCCCCCCTTCCTGGCTCAGCTCCATTCCCTGTTCTTTCAACCTCTTCCCCCTGGCGGCACAGGGGAACAGGGGATGGGGGTTGTGTCAGCTTGCCACACATCGTCTCTGCCGCTCCTTCCTCCTCAGGGGGAAGATTCCTCACTTGTCCCCTGCTCTACCATGGGGTCCCTCCCACGGGAGACAGTCCTTCACCAACTTCTCCAACGTGGGTCCTTTCCGCGGGCTGCAGTTCCTCACAAACTTCCCTGGCGCGGGTCCTTTCCGCAGGCCGATCTTCAGTCACACACTGCTCCAGCACGGGCTTTCCCATGGAGTCATGGCCATCTTGGGGGGCCTCTGCTCCCCTGTTCACCTCCATGGGCTGCAGGGGGACAGTCTGCCGTCTCACCACGGGCTGCAGGGCCATCAGCCTCCTCAGGTGCCCCTCCTCCCCCTCCTTCTTCACTGACCTCAGTATCTGCAGAGGGGTTCCTCTCACATTCCAATCTCCCCACCCACTGCCGGTTCCCCTTCTTAAATATGTTCTCCCAGAGGTGCTACCACCGTCACTGATTGGGTCGGCCTGGGCCAGAGGTGGGTCCAACTTGGAGCCGGGGGAGCTTCTAGCAGCTTCTTACAGGAGCCACCTCTGCAGCCCCCTCCCCCACTACCAAAGAAAACCACACCACACAAACCCATAACACCATGTTAGGGAGAAGACATTCAACAGGGAAGCTGAAGAGAAAACCACTAAGTTACAACTTAGAAACTGTCTTTCCCTTCAGTGGGAACTGAATACATGTGGCTTGTTGGACCAGATGGCAGGAACATGTCTTGTGTGAGGGCTTTCTGAACTGCTTAGAGTGCCCTTGGAAACTGCCGTCTTCAAGGATAGTCTTGCTGCCTGTCTTCAAAGAGAAAACAGTTAGGCTTTCTGGGATGAGTTTCATAAAGCAAATAACTGCAGCTGTTGGGGGTTTTTTTGTGGGTTTTTGGAGGTTTTTTTTTCCTCCTTGTGAGCATAAGAAAATTCACAAATAGCAAGATCTTTGATTCCTTGCTGGCATTCCTAACTTTTCAGTTAACTCTGATTTTGATCATAAGATTTTTGTCTGCATAGTGTAATTTTTGGCTATGGTTCCAAGTAGCTGATTTGGGGACATTTTTTTTTTTAGTTAAACAAAACAAGTCCATATACCAGTACTGTCTGGACTGGCAAAACACTACACGCCTGTCACCATCCTACAGAAGTGTTTATGGATGAGCATTTTGGAGTTGATCTTCCTTGGCTTTGCTTCCTGTATGAAAGCACAGCCTGAATGGAGTACAAGGGATTGGTAACTCTGGGCTTCAGTTGAAGATTTTGGAACAAATGTTCACTAAGACGGCAAAAAATAGATGGAAGAGAAGCTTTAGTTTTAAAGCTAAACTTGTAGCTAGAATATATACCTTGCAGATGGGTGTGGGGTTGTAAATACAAAGACTGCTGATAGATTTCTTGACAAAATAAAGTTCAGAAACTTTTATGGCACTGTTGGCACAAGGATGAGAGAATGTGATCTAGTTGTGAATACACTTAGGCTAGAAACTGGACACCTTTGGATGTATTGGAGGAACAATTCTGGAATAACCTGCCTGAGTGAAAAAGGGTGTGTGGTGTGAAAAACAAAGCTTGACCAAATAATAGAAGCAGTCGCTGACCAAGAAGACAATGTCAATCTGTTTTGTTCCTCAGCCTGGCTCACTGCTTTAAGTTCTTGGTTAGTGTTAGCCTTGAATTAGCAGTGAAGATAACAGCCTGTTGCAAGATATATTAGGAGTGTGTGTACTGTAACGACTGTGACATTTCAGTTACCTCTGAGCCTGGCATTACCTGGAGGAGTAATGAAGCTGAAAACTATACCTTCTGCACATGCTTTTCCCTGAAGTTACGTGAACAAGAATAGTGGTTCTTTCATTCTGTCTACCATTCAAAATAAATCCATCAAATTGTAATCTGCCCCTTGGCAATGAGAAACACCTAAACTGCCTCTTCCGGCATGTTCTAGAAATCAGTTTTTCTAGTATACTGTGTATACTACTTGCATTCTTTTTTTCTTTTTTCTGTTTCCGGTTGACCCTCTTAGATCAGCTGCTGCCACCTCTTTAAGGGAAGAAAACTTATTTGTTCAACACATACGGTAGTTTGGTAGTAGCATAACCTCTTGTGAGTGTCCTTTCCCCTCCTCTGCAACAGTGGTAACACTAAAAGATTCTTTAGCAATGGCAGGGATGCTGCTGTAAGAAGCTGACTCAGGCACTGCTCTGCCACCACCTTTGTCTTGTCGGTGACCTCCAGAGCTGTTTTGGGGACATATACTTGGCCCTGGTATCTGGCCAGCTGTGCTTGGGTTGTTGGGAGCTGCTCTGAGGATGGATGGAGAAAGAGGGTGGGGTTCCTGGGCAGAGCTCAGGGAGGCGGGGAGCAAAAATATAGGAGGAAATGAAAGAGGTTGAGCGACTGAGAGGATCCAGCCGGTGCCACGCTGCAGGGCCATGACCCAGCCCAGAGCCTGTGAGTAGCCACCCCAGCTCTTCGCTGCTGTGGTTCAAGCAGCGGTGGGAGCCTTTGGCTTGTCTCTCTGATGGCGCTGGGGAGAGACTGGGTGTTTGGGAGGGGTGAAAGCTTGCTTTCCTGCTGGGCTCGTTGCACGTCCCAGGTTTAGGTGGTGATGCTGAGAACTGACAATCAGTCGTTCCTCAGCAGGGTGCCTTGCGCAAGGGGATGCCGTGCTCGGCATCATCTGGTGAGGAAGTGAAACGAGGGAGAGGAAAGCAAATCTGACCATGTTTTGTTCTAGTATTGTGTGATCCACATCCCACATCCCCCTGGCACTCTTCTCGCCTGCAAACCTCTCTGCTCTAAATGCCTCCCTTTTGGGGATGTTTTTGGCCGTCACCGAGTCCCTTCTCGTGCGCCCTGTCCTGCGGGGGACCCCACTGTCCCCACGTTATTCCCCCAGTCTCCCAGGGCTGGGAGCGTCTTTGTGGGGAATTGTAGCATGCATCAGGAGTGGGGAGGAGGATGTGAGAGAGGAAGTGTCTGAAGTCATTAGCCCTGACCTCGACGCATCTGCCTAGCTGTGGTCAAGAGCTGAGGGTGGGCTGGGTGAGTTATTTGGAGAGCCGCTCTCCCCCTGATGTCAGATCTGCCCTGCCAGCCTGCTGCTAGCATTAGAAACCTGCTGGTTTCAGGGTAGATGCATCTGCAGCTAGAGTTCTCACAGTACTTTAATGAGAGAAAACTGATAATGTGATGCTTGGGCTACAGGTCAATGTCTGGTGGGCACAGTTTCTTCCTGTGTCTTCAGGCCCAGCCGAGATCCTTGTGCCTCAGCTTTGGTTCCTCTCTTGAGGACCAGCTCAGTCTTGCCTCTGCTTTTCCTAGTTGACCAAAATGATCCCAAAGTCATGCAGAGCTCAAGGGAAAAAAGTGGTCTGCAACCCAAAGGGTGAAAGTCTCTTTTAACCAGCTTCCCTGTCCCATGTGTCCAGGTCAGGAGCAGGAGGATGATTTGTGTGAAGTGACTCTCTCTACCCAGAGGCTGCGTGTGCTGCCACCAGCAGTCCTGAGCAACCCCAGGCTGGAGAGCCTTGACCTTGACAGAAACAAGCTCAGGATCATCACTGGCATTTCCAAGCTTTGCAACCTGAAGAGGCTGATACTGTCCAAGAATGAGATTGTGGACTTTCCCACTGAAATCCAGAGCCTGGTCTGTTTAGAGAAGCTGGAGCTGAATCAGAACCAAATCCGGGTCATCCCTGAGGGGGTTTTCTCCCATCTCCCCAGGCTTAAACACTTGAGGCTGAACAATAACCGTCTCAGTGCCCTCCCCAGGGACCTGATGGCTTGTCGAGGCAGCCTCCAGTACCTCAACATCTCCAACAACCTGTTCCGGACCTTCCCCCAGCCTGTCCTGCAGCTGGCCCACTTGCAGGAGCTCCATGTGCAGAATAATGCCCTTCGCCAGCTCCCCAAGGAGCTCTTCCAGGGACAATCCCTGAAAATGTTCAAGGCCAATGGGAACCCCCTACGGGAGCCACCCAGTGAAGTGTGCGCTGGTGGCATCCAGCAGATCCGGAATTACTTCAATGAGCTTCAACACAGTTCAGGGCAGGAGGACAAGAGGGTCAAGACCATGTTCCTGGGGGCCTCACTGGCGGGGAAGTCTACCATCTGCAAAAGCCTGAAGCAAGGGCAAACCAAACTGGTGCCCAAGGAAGAGCGAACAGTTGGGATAGAAATCAGTGAGTTCCAGATTGAAGACTTCACGTTTCTTTTCTGGGACTTTGCTGGCCAGCTGGAGTACTACATGACTCACCACGTGTTCATCACCCCACAGGCACTTGTCATCCTTGTCATCAATCTCCACATGTAAGTGCTGAGCTGCTTTGGATTCAAAGTGGAGTGCAAGAAGAAAAAAGGGGCTGGGGAAGCTTTCCCCTGCACAGGTTCACGCTATTTCCATTGGACCTCAATGTCTGGTATTCTCACTGGTGGAGTAGCTAGCTCTCCCTCTCCCTCTTTTTGCAGATCGCTCTTTTAATTAAGCCACTAGATCTGTCATCATCTTACCAAAGTCCTCCGTTTTGAGGGGTTAGATGAGCATTAACTCTTTATGTGATGGCGTTCTGCCTTGGAAACACATCTGTGAGCCTTCCTGTATCTTGTGGTGCTCCCTAAACATGGAGGGAGCATCAGGCTTGGGCATTGTATTACAGAGGGATGCTCCCATCCACAGCAGGGACAGACTCTGGTACACCCCACAGCTTTAACTGGCTTAGCTTAAGGGTGGGGAAACTTACAAATGAGCTTGGATACAGCCCATGACAGCTTAGGAGAACTGAGCTCTTCTCCAGCAAGCTCCTGGGACAGCATAGCGTGCATGGTCAGGCCTGTGCTGGTGGAAGTTGGCTGGAGATCCAGAGGGTTAGATGTGAATTTGGGATTTTCTTTCTCTCCCTCCCCAGGTACCAAACTAATGACAAGACTTTCAAGGAGCTCGTAGGTTTCTGGATCAACAACCTGTCCATGCGAGTTCCAAACTCGGTGGTGCTTCCTGTGGGAACCCACATGGACTGCTGCCAAGAGGAGGAGGTGGAGGAGAAAAGACGCGACATCATGGCCAAGATCGCAGCCATGCTGATGGAGAGAAAAAGCAACCTTGCTCACTTCATCAACAACCTGGAGGGCAGTGAGGAGCCTGAGTTTTATGTGGACCAGTGGGAGAGGCTGAAGGAGATGGAGAGCTGCACATTAACCGTAGGGCTGAGATAATCATGGTTCTTTGCTGTCTGTGGTCACCCTGTTGTCTCTGGCAGCCCAGTGTGCTACTGATGATGGTGACCTGGTGCTAATGCATCAGGCTGCTACTGCAGCCACTGCCTGGGGCTGGGATGGATGTGGTAACCCCTGGCTGTGACCTGCTGAGTCCTTGTCCCTGCTCAGTGGTGAGCGTCTCCTCCTGTGGCTTGTAGCAAGTGCCTGGCGAGGAGTGTGAGGTGCCAGTTACCATCCCCAGGTGATTTTCCAGGAACTGCTGCAAAGCAAAGGTGTGAAGGAAGCACCCTCTGAAGCTGAGCCAGTGGCATGTCCCGTCCTTGGTGACCTCTTTGGCATTAGGTCCCTCCTTTACCTCGCATGCTAAAAGACTTCTCTGGATGTGCTTTTGGCAGGTGTGTGCTTTCTTTCTTCCAGATCTTAAACTTAGTTGCTGTCAACTGCATGGATCACAGTGATATCAAAAAGCTTGAGGCCACTATTCTGGAGCATGTGAAGAATGAGGAGCTCTTCCCTGAGGTTGTCCGAGTGTTGCCACCCGTCTACAGGCTGGTGGAAGCTGCCATCTTAGATATCGCACAGAGTGAGGAGATAGCAGACCACGGTGAGTGGTCCATGACCTGTGCCACACCTTCCTGGGAGGACCTGTTGTCCTGTGGCTGGGACAGGCCCTCCAGTGCTTGCTGCACCTTCTGGCCCCGCTCATATGGTGGTGGGGTCGCTGCTGAAGACCTTGCAGTGTTATTGCTGGAGCATTAATTGCTACTACCCAGCTCTGTCATTACGAGCATCTGCCTCCAAGGCAGGTGCCTAGGGAAAAGCATAGGAAAAGGCCAAGTGTGTCTTCACCAGGAGGCTCTGCCAGCATCTACCAACCTGTGGCTGGAGGTACCTGGAGCTGGCCATGTTGTCTGGTTTCTCTCTTTCCAGTAATGTTCTTTCTCCCCTTTGCCCTATATAAGCAATTAAAAAAATCTTGCAGGAAGGAGCTCCATAGCGTTAATGCTTCTGTGTGGTTTCCAAATCTACATCCTGCTGACTTTATTTAATGGCCCCTACCCCTCCCTAGCCCCTTCTCCATGTCTCCTGTGACTTAGCAGGACTAGCAGGCAGTCCTGGCTCCTTGCTTACGTACCTAAAGGAGGTAGGAACACCACCAGTGCCCAGAGTGTCATCTCTGGCTCCTGTGGCCACTGTAGGATTAGAGGATGAGGAGCAAATGCTTTTCTTTTGTGGAGATAAGCCAGGTTCTGTTGCTTGTCTCACTGCATGACTAAATGACAATCTGAGATTTTTCTGGCTGGAAACAAACCTGCTCTCTCAAATGATGAAAAACCCCAGTATTAGCCTCATTTTTCAGATGCTCTGTTGAGGTTCTGGCAGGCTGTTGGCACTGCTGAGGCAAGGCAAGACCATGGGAGCTGCAGGATGACAGTGGGACAGCTAAGGATGGGCAAAGCACTTTGGACTACAGCCACCAAGCATCATGCTGGTCCCAGCTGCTTCCCCAGGAATAGCATGGGTGACGGCTGCTGCTGATGTTTGTTTGCTCTCTAAAGTATCTGCCTTGGAACACTGGTGCCCAAGAGATGCGTGCTGAGCTCCCACGTCTCCCTCTAGGCATGACAGACATCCAGTACCTGCTCAGCAAACTCTCCCAGTGCGAGCACCTAGCTAACCTGGGCAGAGAGCTTCTCCAGGACATCTTGCGGTACCTCCACCGCATTGGGCTTGTTGTGTGGTATGAGGAAATCAAGCACCTGGAAAGCACTGTTTTTCTTCAGCCTACCTTCCTAATAACTATGTTCAAGGTGAGCATGAGGATCAGGACGATCTTTGCAGGTCCCAAGCTCTGCAGCTTTCCTGGGCTCCTCTCATTGTTGCCTCTTCTCTCCTTCTCTTCCCACCCAGCTCCTTGTGAGGTACCGCCTAGTCCAGCAGCTCGAGAGCATCTCTGTGGACACACTGATTGGGGAACACGCTACCATCAGAGACAGGTCCAACTGGGTGTGGACCTTCAAGTCAAAGGCAATGCTCTCCCACCGGGCTGTGCGTGCCTTGGTGAAGCACCAGCTCTGTTCAGAAGGGATGCGGGATGTCTTTGAGGAAATCATGGGACACAGGCCCCACAGTGGGAGAGGGAAGCTTTTCAGCCTCCTGGAGCACTTTGAGCTCTGCCTGGAGGTGAGGCATGCTGAAGCGCTCAACCCACAGGCCAGTGAGTTTGTGCCCGGGAAGCCATGGGAGACAACGCGGGGCCAAGGCGAGTCCTGGTACTTGTTCCCAACCTATCTGAACCAGACCGAAGAGGTCTCTGAGGTGTGGGGAGGAGATCACCCTGAGGACCTCCACATCCGTGCCTACTTCTCACCTGAAATACCTGAGGGTTTCTTCCAGAGGTAAGCAGTGGTCTCCAGCCCTCAATGAGGTTGTGCGGTTCAGGCTTTGCTCAGCACAGTGCCCGTATGACCATCAGCAAGCCCTTGGCTGTTGAGACCATATCAGCTGACGCACAAGGCCATGACTCAGGAGACCAGGGTGGCTTCTCAGTTCTGCCACAGACATGTGGAGCCCTGGATGAACCATTTTGATGTTCGTTACCTGGATGTGAGCAAGGACCATGCTCCTTCTGCTTCACCTTTCATCTGGTGTGGGTTTTGGCTAGTCTGTGCCCATCCAGGCAGTCAGAGGTCTCCCAGTCACACCTGAAGATGGTCCAGTTTTTATGGGTGCTGGGTCTGTTCCAGTTTCTGGAAGGTCTCCTGGCCTTGTGGAGTTCTCGACTTGCGTCCAGAGCTTTATCTGATGGTGTCGTGATTTAACCCCAACCAGCAACTAAGCACCACACAGCCACTCACTCACTCCTGCCCCAGGTGGGATGGGGGAGAGAATCAGAAGGGTAAAAGTAAGAAAACTCATGGGTCGAGATAAGAACAGTTTAATAATTGAAATATTGTAATAATAATAATAATAGTAATTTCGTAATGAAAAGTAAAATAGTAACAAAAAGAGAGAGAGATAAAACCCAAGAAAAACGTGGTGCAAATGAAAAACAGTTGCTCACCACCAACCGATGCCCAGCCTGTTCCTGAGCAGCAGCCCCCTGGCCAGCTTTCCCCCCGTTTATATCCTGAGCAAGATGTCATATGGTCTGGAATAGCCCTGTAGTCAGTTGGGGTCAGCGGTCCTAGCTGTGTCCCGTCCCAGCTTCTTGTGCTCCAGCCCCCCTCCCCAGCTTCCTTGCTGGCTGGGGTTGGGTGAGAAGCTGAAAAGTCCTTGACTTAGTGTAAGCACTGCTCAGCACCAACTGAAAACATCAGTCTGTTATCAACATTATTCTCACCCTAAATCCAAAACACAGTACTATACCAGCTACTAGGAAGAAAATTAACTCTATCCCAGCCAAAATCAGGATAGATGGCCAAATCTGGAAGCAGCTCTTGACTTAAGAGGCTGCTTGAGCTTTCAGTAGGGCAGGGTCCTCGGTGTCTGCCTCTGTTTCTACTGAAATTGGGTTCATATTTTTCAAGTCCACCTGCTGCCACGCTTTCTCCTAGTGTTAAGAGATAAGCAGGGAGGAGAGTGGTGAAAGCCATGGACAATCTCCTTGCAGGTTCTTGGTGAAAGCTTGCTCCTTCTACTCCACACACTGGGTGGCCAAGGTGACCTGCCTGCTCATATGCAATGGCAAACCTCTGATGATCAAAGAGACTAACCAGAGGGCCTACAGCTACCTGGAGCTCCGGTGCAGAAAGCCAGCAGGAAGGACAGGTAAGGATCCTTATTTAATGACTCCCAACCACATGTCCCTCCTTAGCTGCCACCTCCACCCCTCTGGGCAGAACATCCCAGAAGCCTCTGCCACGTGTCCTACTCTGGCCCGGGTCCACCAGCAGTTCAATTAAAGATTTCCCCTTTCTCCATGCAACCTGGTCAGGATTACTCTCAGGGCATCATAGGAAAGTGGAAAGTCAAGCTTTCAGTCCTCTCATGGAGCAAATGGGTCATCCTTCCCCATAAGGTCCCAGCAGAGTACAGTTTCAGGCTGGGTTTCCAAGTGATAAGCAAAAGGGCCATTTGGGGAGCTCTTCCAAAATACCTTTAAATTCCCTTTGAAGGCTAGTAGGCCATGGTTAACTTGAGAAACGGAGCCGGTCCAACCATTCTGGCTGTGGTCTGGCAGGCTGGAAGCGATGCATGCATCGCCACAGCATGTCCTGAGCTGCCACGGTTGGGTGGCTGTGAGTAAGCAAGATGTTCTCCTTTTGCCTGGAAGGTTTCCAGTTTGCCTGGGACTTCCTCATGGCAGTTGTGTTCATCGTCCAGAAGCTCGCTGAAGAGTGGCCGGGGCTGCACGTGTGTGTGAAGACGCCCTGCCGAACGGCCGGCTGTCCTGCGGAGCTCATCTGGCCGGACATGGATGGCACAAACGCCATGTACGTATGTGCTACACCACTCCAAGCCGAGGGCTGGAGCCAGGTGGTTGCTACCACAATGCTGGTGGGGCTGGTCAGCTTCCAAAAGCCATGTGAAATTGGCTGTGAAACCCACTGGGCACTATGTTGCCCTTCTCCTGACTGTAGCAGCCTGTCCCCCATGTGGCGGTAGCATTTACTTGTGTGGGAAATTCAAGCATGGAAAAAAAGGTGAAAAAGTTGAGACTCTGGAGCTCAGGCACATAATGTCCGCTCTGGCCAGGTGTCCACATGTCCCCCATTTCATGAAGAGCTGAAGGTGCTCAGGCACCTGGGAAGGCAGCAGCCATCCCACTGACAGCAGGACCTCATGTCAGGGTGGAAAGAGGGAGCCTCTTCCATCGCCTTGGCATCATCTTCCATGGGAAGTGCTGAGGGCAGCTGCTGCTCCTTCTTCTTGGGGCTTTTTCCTCCACAGGACAAAGGAAGACGTTAAAACCTGTGGGACGTGCGGGCACCGTTTTGGCGCAGAGCTGCTCCTGCCCAAAGGTGAGACCAATGGTCCTGGGTTTGCGCCACAGCAGTGCTCGGGGTGGGGGGGAGAGGAGGGCAGAGGGGTTCATGGAGCTGAGGTGCTGACGGTGTCTCCCCCGTCCCCACAGTGCCCCGGCAGCTGGAGGACCCCCTGGTGCAGCCCTCTGCTCACTATTACATGACAAGATATGGGACCACCACCTTCAGGCCCAGCAGCATCCACATCAATCGGCAGGTAAGGAGGCTGCCACCTCTGCTCAGGGTCCAACATTGATGGCCAGGCTCGTCCTCTCCCCTCACTCCTGAAATGAGGGGGTGCTGCTGCTTCCAGCCCAGGGAGGGGGACACCCCATCTTTGGGCAGCACTCTGGTTACCCTGCTCCTCCCTGAGCTACCACCACCTCTGTGCCTCGGTCCTGGTGCTTCCTGTTGTAGTTACTGCCTTATTTTTCCAGAACATCTCAAGTGAGTAACTCTGGGCCAGCGGGAAGGTGCTCGCCGAAGAATTGTTTTCTTTAGCCAAAGCCAAGCTGCCCTCAATGCACTTTGCTTGCAAGTCATGTTTGCAGCCTCAGTACATGGAAATAAATGCATGCCTTCATGCATGGGAAGTCACCTCATTTACACAAATGTAAGGGGGAGAAGGTGCTGACAAGCGCTCCGCTATAAGCCCGCTGCCAGCAGGGGCTTTGCTGGGACAAGGCTGGCCACGGACCCCCATGGATCTGGGGGGTGGTTGAGGGGTGAAGGTCTCAGACTGATAGTGGGGGCAGATGTCCAGGCAACATCAGCAAGCAGGAAGCGCCTTTCCATACATACATATTTAAACTTACAAAATTTAAGACAATAAATCTGTAAATGTCCACACTCCACAAATGCACACGTTAGCAGCTGACAGAGGAGAAAAGCAACGTGTCAGCTCCGGGACCAGCCGGTGAAACTGTCTGTGGGGTGGGGGGAGCGGAGGAGGAAAGGCCCCCACCATAGGTGTCCCACCACAGCGGTCCTGGGGGATGCCGGTTTGCACAGCACCTGATGCCTGGTGGTCCCCTGTTGGCAGGTGCCTGTCCTGGGGGTCCACAGGGAGCAGGGTGGGTGAGAGTCAGTCTATCTGCATGTTGCACTGCTCAATGAGCTCGAAGAGGCTGAAGGAGTCAGAAAGCTGCAAGCTGACAGTGCCGCTGTCGAGGGAGGAGGCTCCCTCCCGCAGCACCTGCTCATACCAGTACTCGCAGAACTTGGGCACCAGCTGCAGCAGCAAACCATCAGGGTTACGGGCAGGGTTAGGGGCAGCTGCCTGATGTGGCTGCAATGCCCTGCAAGGCCCCCTCCTCCTGGAGTGGAGGAAGGAGGTGTGCAGGGCACCCTATAGCTCCCCCAGCCCCTGAGGGTCCCCATCCCTGGGCAGCTGCCTCCCACCCCATCCTGCCTAGCCCCCAAGGGTCCCCTCCCCAGGTACCAGTCCCCCCCTATTTCTCCTGTTCCTNTGGACCTCTAGAGTCCACCTCCTCGTGCACCCAGACACCCATCATCTCAGCTGGCCCCCAAGGATCCCCCTTCTTGGGCACCCAGACCCCCCTCTCCCCTGGACCCTGAGGAACCCTCATCTCCCCCAGCCCCTGAGGGTCCCCCTCCTCAGGCAGCCAGAGCCCTGTCTCCCACAGACCTCCAGAGTCCCCCTCCTTGGGCAACCAGCCCCCATCTCCCCTGGCTCCCAGGAGTCTCCCCCTCCCTAAGCAGCGGTGGTGGGTGTTGGTCCCTGTACCTTGACCAGGATGAGCTTGGACTCCTTGGGCCTGGCCTTGGAGAAGGACTGTCCAAAGCAGAGGTAGATAGTGAAGTCAGGGGACCGCTGCCTTTGGCCATTGCGGAAGTCCCTCAGCTCTGCAAGAGGAGACAGGGCTCAGTTTTGGGGTGAGCCCGGAGGACACAGAGAGGCTGGGAGGTTTCGGATGCTTGTGACATCCTGGAGCTGGCTCTCGCAAGCTCCAAAACCAGGATGGGAGATGCCCCTGCCCACCTGTGCAAAACTCATTGAAGTCAAAGATGGGGGTTTCCTGGTCCCGGTAGAGCAGGTTGCGTGGGGGGTCCCCAACGCCCTCGAGCTGCTGGGACAGCGCCCAGAAGACCTTGCACTTCTTCAGGCGGGTGGCAAAGAGCTTGTGGGCACGTTGCTCCAGCTGCAGCCCCGCACTGCGCAGCAGCTCCTCAGTGAAATGCCGCTGCTTGCTGTCGGCCAGCTTGGCAGGGCTGGGGAAGTGCACCAGGTGCCCGGGGCGCAGGACCACCGCTGGGTCACAGAACTGGTATGCCAGCAGGCACTGGCTGCCCCCCACCTCCTCCTGGTGGAAGAGCTTCCCCCGGTAGTAGATGCTGATGTCCAGGATGGGGATGATGCCATCTGTACCAGGCAGTGATCAGCAGCCGCATCCCCCCAACCCCAAATGGTGCCCCTCCCCAAAATGCCTCCCTGGGCATTAATAACTATTAATGATTATACTATAGTATTTGTTATTAATAATTATTATTTGTAGCTATTATTAATAACCCTCACCTGTATTATCCTCCAGTGGTGGTGGCAGCGGCACAGGGCTGGTGGTGGGGACGAAGAGCATAGTCTCCCCTGGGGACAGCCTGGGGACCGTGACTGCTGGTGGGTGGCACAGCAGTGGCATGGCCCCTGCGGAAGGAGACAGGCAGCATCAGCATTGTGATTTGGGGTGCAGCAGGGTATGGAGGGGTTGCTTTGGCATGGGGTGCATGTGGCAGCACCTGGGCCTCTTCCCACCCCGTTATGGCATTCCCATGCACAGGGCTGGAGCCTGCCCCACAGCACCCACCTGGCTCCTCCAGCAGCATGGGATCTGTGGGGCTGTAGGCGCCCAAGGGGGGCTGCTCCGCTGTGGGTACCCATTGCGGAAATGGCGGTGGGGGGAGGCAGTTGTTTTGGTTGGCATCTGGGTGAGGCTGGAGCAGGGTGTCCTGGTGAGGGGCGTCCCCTGCAGAGAAATCACCAGTGGGAACGGGCTGGGGTCACCCACCCATGGTATCACCCACCCTGCACCCCACGAGCGGGGCCGATCTCACCTGCAGGCGCCCAGGATGGGGTCGGGCGGTCAAGGTCACGGGGGGAGATGTCGCATTGCTGCAGCACCCACTGCAGGGCCTCTAGGTCATCCAGCATTGGGGGCTGTGCAGTGTCAGTGCTGCCTGATGGGGAGCACAGCAGGTGGGAGGCCTCACAATCCCAAAACCAGCCTCAGCTGAGCCTACTGGGGTGCCCCCCCCGACCCCCCCAAAAAACCTGGGGAACTAGCATCTACCTGGGGGAGCGCTTTCTGGGGCCATGTCTTCGGGGTCAAGCTCCAGCTGCAAAGGGAAGCAGGATGGGGTATTACCACTGCGGATGGGGGACACCCAGCCTTCCCCTGCCCCATGTTTCGGCCGGGTGCTGGGCTACAGCTTGGGTGCACCCCAGGGACATGGGGGTGCAATGCCTGAGCGGTGGCAGTGGGTGTCCACCCCCCCAGCTCACATGCCCACCCTGTTACCTGTGGCTGCTGGTGCAGCGGCTGCTGGTCCACCACAGGGTCAGGGCTGCCAAAATCTCTCTCCTCACCACGCCAGAGGGCAGCTGCGAGAAAAGCGGCATGAGTGGGGTGCCCTGAGATTGCCCACCCCAGCCCCCCCATGGGGTCAGGCTCACCTGGGGCAATGGCAAAGACCTTGTGCGGGTCGTCACCACACTTGGAGCGGTCATCCACCAGCACAAACATGCGGGTGCTCCTCAGGGCACAGCGGAAGTTGGTCTTCCACTTGGCTGGGTCCTCGGGGCACCCCTCATACCGCCCACTCACCTTTGCCCAGGCCTGGGGGGGATGGGGGGTTGAGCAGGGGGACCCTGCCTCCATGAGTGTGGAGGTTTCAGGGATGCCTGGTCTTCCCCTCCTCCCCAGTTGCCACATCCCACCCCCTTTGATGACCTTAAAATTGCTGCTGGTCACCCCCGCCACTCTGCCCACCTTGAAGATCTTGAGCTCACCCCTGATCAGTTCCCATCCAATCCACCTTGAAGTTTTCAAGGTTGCTGGTGGTACTCCCCGACCTTCTCGAGGTTGCTGCTCTTCACCAGCCCCCTGCCCCTTGAAGACCTCGAGCTCACCCCTGGTCAGCTCTCATCTAACCTGCCTTGAAGACTTCAAGGTTGCTGCTGGTGTCCCACCCACACTGACGATCTCAAGATTGCTGGTGGTCAACCCCCATCCCACCCACCTTGAAGACCCTAAGGTTGCTGCTGGTGTCCCACCCACACTGACGATCTCAAGATTGCTGGTGGTCAACC
>VYZV01014089.1:233841-246708 GCA_013401275.1 Pandion haliaetus | reverse complement strand
GGCCCCCGTGTTGGGGGGGGGGGGGAGAAACGCCTGTGACCCCACGTTGGGGCAGCTCCCCACAGGCTGTTGTGGCCCCCGAAAGTGCTGGTGTGGGACGGCTGCACCCCAAAATTAAACAGATAAGCAAAGGGGCAGGGACACCCTGAAACACTCGGGCTGTGCCCAAAAGCAGCTGCACCCGCTGCTGCCAATGGGGCTTTCCAGGCTGCACTGGTGGCACAGGCCAGGCACACAGGGCCCAGCCTCAGGGCTGGAAACTCCCGTGCCTTTCTTATTTATTTATTTCTTATATTTATTTTAATCCTTTTTCCTTCAAGCTGCCTTGGCTTCCATGCTAAGGGCATGCTATAAAAAGATTAAAAAAATAACAGCAAAACCCAGGAGGGCAGTCGGTGCTGGCCTCACTCCCCACCTCCGGGAGCCGGTTTTCCCAGCTCTCTCTTTTCCCGCAAAGGCGGGGTGCTCCTGTGGGCCTGGCACTGCTCCTGGAACCATGCCCGCTCCCAGCTCTTCAGGTCCAACATCCACAGAGGTGGGTGTTGGAGCACCCCATTGCCCTCGGCCGTAGCAGGAGAGGGGCCGGGAGCTGCTAGGACACAGGTTTTTTTGCTTCACAGCTGCCTCGATGGAATCTGGGGACCACTTGGGATGCTGAATAGGAATCACAAGCATCACCAGCGCTGCTGGCCGGCATGGTGGCACTGCAGTTTCATGCAAAAAAAAAAAGGGAAAAAAAGGAGGAAAATCAACCCTGGGGTCATGCATCAGCCCTATGCGTGCATTTCAGGGCTGGCACCATCCTTGCAAAGGGATGAACCACCCTGTGGGGGTCCTGGCCAGCCATGCCAGGCCCCAAAAGCGAGAAGGGGAGTGGGCAGAGGTGGGAACCGGGTCCTGATGGCTGGTGCATGGCAGAAGCCCATCCCCTTCTCCCAGAAAGGGGAAGCAGCGCCCAGCTGGGGCTATAGCTGGTATCCAGTAACACGGGTCCCAAGCATGGCTGGCCATGATAGAAAATGGTCAGCTGGGCCTCAACCACTGTGGTGCAGGTTATGTAGATTTTTGCATTAAATTAGAGGAAAATTAGCGAAAATTAGCGAATAACCATGATATGAGGCTCATCACGCATGGCTCAAGCGTGCACTTGCCCACATTGCTCTTCCTTGAGACCCTTTGAGCGCTGCAGGGAGTGGTAAAACAAATCAAAACACCCTGACAGTTGCAGGAGTTTTACAAGTTTATTACCCAAGGACAAGACTGGTGGCCATCGGCGCTGAAGCACAGGATTTTGCCTTCTTCCCCCCTACTTTTTGTGCTTTTGAGGAAATTTCCCCTTCTTTCCAGGAACCTCTCCCTACTGCTTACTAGGAACTCCTGCATGGTTTTCCAGGACATTGCCCTTTGTTTTCTAGGAAATTTCCCCCTTCCTAAGAAATCCCCCTCTTGCTTTTGAGGAAATTTCCCTGTCTCTTTGCGGGATATTTCCCTCCCATTGCTTCCTCCCTTGCTTCCTGGGAGATTTCCTTTCCAGAGTCCTCCATTGCTTTCTAGGAATGTGCTATTTAGAGGACTTCTCTCGGTTTCCGGGAAATTTCCCTGACTGTTGCTCCCTGAGAAGCACGAAATTATTTCCCCAAGAAATCTCAGGAAATCTCCCTTTTGAGTTCCAGTAATTCCTCCTTTGCTTTCTGGGCAATTTCCCCTCTAGGAAATATCACTGTTACTTTCTTAAGAAACATCACTTTTGCTTTTCAGAAAAAAAGCTTTTTTTTTTTTTTTAATTTCCTCAAATACCAGCTTTTTGAGGAAATCTCCTCCTTGCTTTCTAGGAATTTTCCTCCTTTGATTTCTAGGTTATCCTCCCTATAGCTTTCTAGGAAGCTCCCCATTGCTTTCTACAGCTTTCCAGAGTATTTCCCCCTTTGCTTTTGAGGAATGCCCCCTACTGCTCTCAAGGAAATTCCTACATTGTCTTGCAGTAAATATCCCCTTCATTTTCCAGGATATTTTACTGTAGCTTCTAGGATGGTCTCCCTTTGCTTTCCAGGAACTCCCCTATTGGTTTCCAGGAAATTTCCCTTTTGCTTTGTAAGAATTTCCCCCCAGCTCTTTAGGAAACTTCCTCATTGCGTTCCAGGAAATTCCACCAGCCAAACCCAACTCACCCCCTGGAACCCACAGTGTGGGTGTACAGCACCTCCACCAAAATGTATTTAAGGGCAGTAAACACCACAAACCCCAAACAAACTGGAACCGCAAGAGCCGTGGTCAGGGCAGGAGCAAGGGACAGGACTGAGAGGTGGGACATGGTATGACTGAAAAGGGCCCGGGGTCAGTGGAGGACCCTATGCCAGAGGGAGGAGGTAGGACACACGAGGAGTTGACCCCATGCTGGTTGTTGTCCCCTGCCCTGGAGGGAAGCAGAGGTATGGGTCTCTGAGTGTGTGTATTTACTTTTATTCCTCAATAGTGCAGTCAATGCTTAGGAGGTTTCTGTTAATTGGTGATTAATTAAGTTGATGGGAATTCTCCCATTTTAAACTCTTATTTTTTTGGCCAGCAGCACCCTGCCTGCCCAGCGGGCTCCCACGGGGCCACAGTCACTATCTCCTGCCACCTTCCCAGGTCCTCCTGACACAGGGACATGTCCAAGCAGCTAAAAAAAATCAGCCCCATTCAGGTCACCAGCTCCAACGTGGTGGAAGAAGAGCTGGAGTTTTCAGGAGGAAGAGTCAGTTTTACAACGAGGTTTTTTAAAGCATCCAAAAAGACAAGGAGACCTTTCCCTGAACCTCAGTCCTTCACTGCACCGAATTTTCCTCCAAACACAACCCCACACTACAAACCTGCACCCCATGCACCCCCCTGCAGCCACCAGTCCCCCAGCTTCAGGGGACAGTCCTTGCAGGCAGAAGGGCAAGCAGAAACCCCACTACTTTTATTGGCAATGTTTCTTTTGGGGACCCTCCTTGTACATCACAAAGCAGCAAGGAATGGGGCACCTTAAAAGAAAAAAAATATCTCTTTTAATCCACCCAAGGGAAATCCAGAACAAGAGCAGCATCACAGCACTACACACAGCACAGACATCTATCATCATCTTTGCAGATTCCTTCCCAGATACACGGATAAGTCATTAAGAAAAATAAAATTATTCACATGTGCAAAGTGATAAGTAACAATTCAGCCACAGAACAACTTTTTTGAAGAGAAAAAGGATGCATCAAGGAAGAAGACCCTCAACATACAGGTTTTGCAAAAACCTAACCCAAGAATGTTGAAACAGAGGGGGTTTTCTTTTAAACATTAAAAACAGGGATTTTTTTTTTAATTAATTTAAATACACATTTGAAACACAAACACCAAGCAAGCGCATGGAGAATAAAGTGAAAAGAAAAAAGAATGAAAAGTTAATTTGTCCAGTTTAATTTAAACACCAAAGTTGGGTGAATTGCACCAAATGGAATAAATAATGGAGAAGATCACACTGGGTCAGTAGATGTCACACTTAAGATCATTTAAACTAGAATTAATTACCCAGCCCAAGAGAGTACTGAATGAGGAAGTCCTCTGACAAGTGATGTTAGCTGGGGCAGTGTCCCTTTGGGAACGCAGGTTGTAGGTGTGGATTTGCCCTCTGTCACCCAACAAGGATCACCACCCCAGAAGCAAACAGGATGATGAATTTTTGTGATCCAGAGAACCTGACCCCATAATTATGTACACACAAACATCTCCTCACTCTGGGTGTGGGAACCCGCTGCCTCTTCAACACCGGCTGGCTCCAAACACACCCAAGTCAAACACCAAAGCACAACCAGACCTTGTGTCTTCACCTTGCAAGGTGAGCACACAGGCACAGCGTTTCTAGCACAGCTCCCCGAGGTTGGGCACTGCAGAAGCAGAGCAGGCACCTCCTTTCACGCACCTGGGGCCAGGCTGGAAAAAAAAAAATTAATCAGCTAATCTATACCTGCAGCCACTGCTTTATCACCCCAGGGGTGGGCAGGCTGAAGGAATGTAAGTGGTTTCTTGTTGTTTGGTTTTCCCTCCCCACAACCACTGCATTAAAAAAACAAACAAACAAACAAAAAAAAACCCTGAACAAAAATAACTTGATCCCAAGTTCCTCTCCCTCCCCTGCCTGTAGCCAAGCAGTGAAGCACCTTCAGACATTCACGTGATCCCACAGACATGTTCCCTACAGAGCAGACATGTCATCTCTGCACCTCACCCAGATGTGCCTGTGACACCTAGTTAGGAGGGACATCCCTTTGCTTTAAAACAAAAACGATTACAAAATCAATAGTAATGAACCCCTTTCCCTTCCTGTGATCTCCAAGAAGTTCATGTAATTCCAACTTGTTTTGGAGAAAGGGAGAAGGGAGGGGTGAAGGTTTCCAGGCCAAGAAACTTGCCAGATCCAGCATCCCACCTGCTGTGCCTCCAGCAGCGATGAGATGAGCCGCCTTTGCGCAGTGCCTGCTCTTGACCCAGAGCCAGCAGAGCCAAGGCGGGGCTGAAGGGACACAGCTCCAGCTCCTCCTCAGATAGCTGGCAACTCCAGGAAGAAAAAGGGGGACTGGGGTAGATGAGGGTTCAAGGGTATCTCCTTCCCCATCCCTCTTCCTGCTCAAGGCTGGGAGGAGACTTCTGGGTCTGCAAGCCCAGTCTGTGCTTACCAGTGTCCTTAAGAATGACAATTTAAAAAAAAAAAAAAAAAGGCGGCATAATTAGGTATTGTCCATGGAAGGAGCGGGAGGGGACAGGTTCCAGGCCAAGACAGAAAAGGGACTCTCCCCCTGCCTGTCTTTGCTCCTCTGGAGACCACGTTCCCTCGGCGTCCCTGCACGAACTCTTTGTGCTGTTGCTCTGACATCAGTTGACAGGGATGATGAACATGGGGATGAATTCAGCGCTGCAGAGGGCGGGAGGGCACACGCAGGTGTGTCGGGGCTAGGCTTGGTGCTTGGGGAGCATGTCCAGCAGGAACTCCGCGATGCCGATGAAGTAGACGACTTGTGCGATGCCGAAGAGAGGCGCAATGACCAGGGCTCGGCAGTATGCCCCTTTCAGGAAGGCCATGGGCCCTTCCTTCTGCCAGATCTTCCTGGGGAGAAACAGCACAGACAGGTAAGTGTCCATTCCACCCCTTCACCATGCTAGGAGAGCCTCTGGCCAGGCCCTGGCTTCCTGCGTCCCTCCAGAGACTAAACCCAGGCAAGTGCTGTTGTCTGGCACTACCTCCACGGCAGACCGTCCACCATCCCCCATGTGCTCTGCGAATGGCCAGGCAGGAACATGTCCCATCCCAACAAATGGCCAGAAGCAGGAGCCTGGGTCTGGATGTAGAGCTAAGACAACTCCATGCTTGCATCAAGAGGTCCCCCCCGCCATTCAAAAGTTGGGGCCAGCTCCACCCTCAGTATGGGACACAGCCAGATGGCAAGGGACTCTGGCTACAACAGCAACACACAAGCAGAGCACTTGTGTTTTGAAACTCCCTTCATGTTTTGAAGCAGCCAGACCACAGTTTAGTAAAGGGTCAGAGGAGAGTGTGACTGGGGACAGCCCACTCAGACAGTGCTCCTGCAGCCGCTGTTCAGAGTGGTCCCAGGAGGGATACGAGACTTAATGCTGTAGGATTGTCAGACAACAGGGACTTGGGAGAGACAGCCACAGCATTGCCTCCCTTTGCAGAAATAAAATCTCCGTGTTATGACTACTGGGGTTTGGACAGAAGCATTTGAATATAAATGTTATATTTACCTTAAACAAAATAGGAAGTTCTTTTTTATTACTTGTATATATGAACAGTATATATCTGGTCATATATCTATGTATCTATCCATATAGATAGACAGATAAAAGCACAGGTTCAGCAGGAACCTGAAACAGAGAAGCTGCTGGTTGGGTCTAGAAGCTGCACTGACTGCCTGGCAGCAGGCAGCAGCAGATGCCGTACATCTGATGTGGTGGCCTGCTTCACGAGGAGTCTTACTTGGTGCAGTCCAGGATTCCTGAGTAGGTGTCCTCATTCACACCTCTCTGCAAGGACTGCAGCCGCGTTTTGATCACTGGAGAGAAAGAGAGAAAAAAAAGAGACAGTGGTGAGCACTAGGAATGCAGCATGCTCTTCAGCAGGCAAGAGCCACCCTGAGAGTAATGTCTTTGAAACACAGTCAAAACGAGATCACCAAGAGCACAGACCATTTTCATATATTTATCAGCAAAACAGGGAAAACCAAACCCATTCCTCTACAAATGGATAAAAGACAAAAACCACAGCCACCCAAACGGCAACCCCCTCCCCTCACTGTGATCAAGGTTTCCAAGGCTGACTTAAGCTTTAAACACTTCCAAATTCAGGTATCTTTCTGCAAAGTGGGAAATGATTTTCAAATACTCAGCTCCTTCTGGAAGAAGTTATCTAAAATATAGGAAGCCGCTCTTACACTTCTTCACAACTTGGAGAGTGTGCAATGTTGGGGAGGGAGGAGTTCCTTCTGGTGTTTTTTACAGCAGAGAAACCCAGGTGGTATTTAAGGCAGATGCTGTGGAGCAGGAGAAAAGGTCACACGCAGATCTGAGGCTCCCCCTAGTTGTCCATGACCATATGCATGTAAATGGTCTGCACACTATCACTCCACACAGAAATGTGGCTTTTCAGTGGCATGTTTGCAGCCATTCCCGCAAAGAGTGACTGAAATGAATGACAACCTCTTCCTGACCTACCTAGTGAGTACTGCAAACCTCTCTGTAGGCTGTGGCCAAAGGTAGAGCTCAGCTGAAGGAAACATCATCTGAGCTGAGGCAGCTCAGGCAGCAGAGCTCCCCTCCTGTACCTCCCTGCGTGCTCATGCTACGAAGAGGCTGGCACAGTCACCTTCCTCCTCACCCAGCTCACTCATGGGCCTCTGACTCCTGTCACTTGGCACCAGGCCAGCAGCACAGTCTACTCATGACTCACCATCGCAAGGATTGACAGCCACTGCAGCCGTACTGCCGGCCACACATCCGGAGAGGAATGACACGTAGAACGGAGCCTTGATATTGGGGTCGTTCTGGCCCAGCTTGTTCAGGTTTGCAAACAGCGGGAAGTACACAATGGAGAATGGGACATCCCTGCAGTGGGGAGGGAGGAAGGGGAAGAAAGAAGAACAAGGATGAGCAAAGTCAGAGCGGGACACCAATGAACTAAGCATCAAAGGAAGGGCTGTAAGCATCATGTTGGCAGCACAGCCACAGGTGCAACACAGATATCCCAGCTCTGCGATCTGCAATGCAGACAGGAGCAGAAACTCAGCAGTGACAAAACTGTCTGCACAAAGGACAACAGGCCCACAGGAGGCGTGCAGCCCTGTGGAGTCAATGGCCTCCCCTTGATTTTTCAACACTCAAACCAAAGACCCCAGCACATGCAGAGATCAATCGTTTTGTCCACTTTTGTTAATTACAAGAGGTTCGCACCCTGCTCCCATCCCACTGGGCATTGCTTTAGCTCTGCCTTTGTTAAAGCTAGAGGAGAGTCTGTCCTGGTTTCAGCTGGGATAGGGTTAATTGTCTTCCTAGCAGCTGGTACAGTGCTAAGTTTTGAGCTAGGTATGAGAGGAATGTTGATAACGCACTGATGTTTTCAGTTGTTGCTAAGTAATGTTCAGTCTAAAGTCAAGGTTTTTCAGCCTTTGATGCCCAGCCAGCAAGAAAGCTGCAGGGGCACAAGAAGCTGGGAGGGAACACAGTCAGGGCAGCTGACCCAAAGTGACCAAGAGAGTATTCCGTACCATATGACGTTCTAGGAACTGCGGCGGGCGCGTTGCGGCTCGGGGACTTCCGGGTTGGTCGGTCAGCGGGTGGTGAGCAATTGCGTTGTGCATCAGTTGTATATTTCAACCATTTTATTATTACTGTTGTCATCTCATTAGTGTTATCATTATTAGTTTGTTTTTTTTCTGTTCTATTAAACCGTTCTTATCTCAACCCACGAGTTTTAGTTCTTTTCCCGATTTTCTCCCCCATCCCACTGGGTGTGTGGGGGGAAGTGGGTGAGCAGCTGCGTGGTGCTTAGTTGTTGGCCAGGATTAAACCACGACAGAGTCACTCTGTGAAAGCCCAGGTAAAAAGTGTAAGGGCGGGCACCAGTCCTTGCATCTAACATGCTCCATGGGCCAGAACCTGTTTCACGCGCTGGAAACTCAGGCTGATGGTTTTGCTTTGCTAGCTCACAAGGGCTTCTCTACAGTGTTAAAATATGGACCATGGGGGACACAAAAACCTTCCACAGAAAGCAGCAGAATTACATCTTCCAGGAACAAAAAGGCAGCCTCCCTCGCTCCCCTGACCTTCCCTTCTTTAATGTGCAAAACCTGCGCATGAAAACCAAACCAAATCAAACCCACACCCCCTGAAGCCAACACCTCCTTTGCAGACTTGTTCCCTGGATGGCTAGTGCTTTAGGTTCAAGACTAGGTACACCAGTGCCCTGCGCTTGAGCCCACGCCATCCTACCTTAGCAGTGTGGCTCCCAGGCCCTTGTAGAGTCCTGCGATGCCTTTGCTCTGCAGCAGCTCCCTTGTTATCTGTGTTGCTGTGGTGCGCCTTTCCACTGCTGGCTCGGCCGACCCCACCGCAGAGGAAGAGGAGAGCTGGGCCTGCGCTGCCATCAGCTTCTTCTGTGCCGCTGGGAAGGAGTGGAGAGAGCACTGGTTTGCAAGAAGCTCAACAGCAGTCTCTTGCTGCCCGTTGCCATGGGACAAGGAGGAAGAGACAGATCTCCAGGTGCATCAAAACATGCAGACTAAGGCCAGCCAGGTGCCCTGCAAGCTTTTGCTCCCAGTCTGCCCATCTCCTTCAGCCTGAGACAACCCAGCTTGCCCCAGTCTTGGAGCTTGCTGCTGCCACACCACAACACTGTCTGCTGCACTCTCCTACTGACCGGTTTCACCTAAGCAGGAGAAGCCTGTCATGCGTGACCTTTGTGGTGCAGAGAAAAGGAGCTGCCGTGAGCAGGCAGATGACAGTACCTGCTTCCAGCTACATTCTGAGCCCCAGGTAGGATAAACTAAAGATATTCATAAATGAAAGAGGTTCAACAGTTCTGTTCTTTGCTTCCTTCCCTTGAAAGCAATCATTAATCTGGGGAGTTCCTCAGCCACATTTATAAAAGCAACCTGGTTTCTCCCAACCTTTTCAAACTCATGCATTTCTGCTCTTTGGCCAGAAGATGGAGAGCACATCAACCTGTTGGCAATCCTCTGGCTGCCACGGGCGCACCACAGGTCCCTTACCACACAGTGGACAGGCTATTCACAGCAGCGAAAACCTCTTCTGAACCCTCAAATCATGGCTTAATTCCTTCAAACTTTTTAAAATAATACACATAAAGAGGATAAGGTCTGCATTAAAAATGGCGAAGAGAGGAAAGAAAAAGTAAATCTGTGATTATTCAGGAATGCCACATCAAAGGAGAGATTAAAGGACAAATTGGCCTGTTTTCCAGGAAGGGCCATAAACATGGTATCTTAATGGTGTCATGCAGGGCTCCTGGGAAACGAGGCCATACCCTGCACTGACCTCTGGAAGAGATTAAGGCGATAGCAAACAGCTCTTTCTCCCCCAGAGTCTCCATGCCAGACTCTGGTCCCCATTCTCACCAGAAACGCCCCACAGTGTTTCAGCCAAAAGGCCTGCAGTCCCTCCTGCCTCTGCCTGCCAGCTCCTGCCCACAGCTGTGAAAGCCTGACCTCAAATCTCTTCCAAATCCAGTGTGCCAGGAGAAGTTTTATTTACTGTTTCAGCCAAGACAACTACTGCTTTTGTCAGGAGGAAAAAAAGAGAGTAAGAAGGGAGACAAGTCATTTGGAAAGGACATATCCCCTTGGGAAGCTGTTGGGGAGGTACTACAGGGGAGGAGAAGAGAGAATAATCAAAAAACAGGGAGATGGAGGAAGGACCACAAGAAAAGCACTGGAGGATGCTAATCCCTTCCTGGGTACCTAGTAACTAACAAGTTTTAATCGCTCACAAGCTGACCACCCTGTTATCTCTCCTGTCTCTCTCCATCCATCAGCAACATTTGCTGTTTCACTTGCCAAGCCTATTGCTTTGCGCAAAAAAACCATCACCTTTTGTGACTGCAAGGGTCTCTGCAAAGCCAGGTGAGCAAAGGGTCAGGGGAAGTGACCTGGGAGGAGGAGGAGAAACTTCTGCTACAGCCTGAGATACCTCTGACTTTGGAGAGCAGGAGGAAGGAAAAGGGTTTTCTCTGCTCATCCCTTCCCCCTCTGCCTTGACAGCCCAGTCCCAGCCCTTTCACCCTGCCTGCTCAGTGCACAGGGAAGAGAAGCCCACGTACCAATTCGCCCCGCATCCTGCAGCTGGATTTTGAGCATCTCCATGGGAGTGGTGACAATCACCTGGCAGGTACCTGCGCCGCAGCCCGCCAGCATCTCCCTCAGCAGCGTCAGCTTTTTCCTGCCCAAAGAAAAAACAGAAAGAGTCAGTCGGAGGATGTGGCCTGGAGTAACACTGGGGCAGCTGGGCGCAAGGGCTCAGGGCACACCTCTGACCCTGGGGGTTACAGGAGAGGCAGCCCCCGGGGACAGGGGAAGCTGCTTGGCTTGACAGTTCAGCATAGCCCAGGCTTGGCATCTCTGCTAGCATCACCTGATCTGGAGGAAAAGACCCATTTTGGCCCCAGAAACAGAATATTCAGAAAATGTCACAAGCCCAGCCAGAACAGCCCCAGACAGGACCACACAACCCTCTCCAATCCCAGACAGAGAGCTGCAGCTCTCTTCCAGACCAGCATTGCCCCTGGTTGGGGCACAGCTTTCAGAAAGGGTATCGCTTCAGAGGGCAGCAGAGGACCTGAGCATTAACAGGGATAAGCAGCTTTCCATCTGCCAGCCTAGTCCTTTAAACACCGTCAACATCCCCACAAACAAACAGAGACCACAGGGCAAGGAGCAAGGGGGAAAAATATTCGAGTTGCTGCTTTGGAGTTCTCTGACAAAAGCAAAATAAATAAACAGCGTACGTGAGAGTCAGGGAGGCAGTCCCCCTGTTCCACCTGGTTAGGAGCTTCTTCACCTCACCAGCCTTTCCAAACCTGAAACAGTAGCCTTTTCACTAAACTGGTCCTGCCTGAGGGACAAGGGATAGGATGGACCTGCTGCACTGCAGCTTTGTGCATCCTCTGCACTGGAGAAGAGGGATTATCAGCGATATGTTCTTGACTAACAAAATGCAGCATTTCACAGCTCCCTCCATCGCAAAATCATGAAACAGCTCAGCTAAGACTAAAAACAGGTACTCAGGATGCAAATTCTCAGAAAGCCTCAGTTTTCAGAAACTGATGAGTTTTTGCCCTGTAAAAAAATCCCACCCCTTGGAATCAGAAAACACTGATTGGATTAAGAATAAGAAGTGCCTCTGATCTGCTCTTATCTAAATGGAGAGGCAAAAAAAAAAAAAAAAAAAAAAAGGCACCTATAAATCACACAGCCAGAGGGAAATAGCCTCCTCTTTTTTCTGTTTTAAATGCAAGTACTATTTTTACTCCCCCCAGCCCCACTCCTGCAGCAATACCTCATCTTAACCTATTCAAGGCAACTCCCTACACTATAGCAAAAGCAGTCCCATAATTATATGCCCTATTCCCTTGCAAAACCAAGCCACACTCCCTTACTGGGGGTTTTATATGCACACACATACAGCACAGCTGTGGCACTGCAGGCCAGCAAAGAAGTTTCAATGCCAACCCTATAGGAAAGGGAGGGGAGATGCACCATAATCCTGCTGGCCCACCATGTCTGCTGGGCCAATTTCTCCACCTCTCATCTTCTTCAGGGAGGATATCAGAGCAGGGGATTAGAGGCACAGAGCCGCAATGGGGATTACCAGCAACTAAATATAGAGCTCTCCTGTGAGGCCGAAGGGAGAAACATTTCACAGGCTCCCCTTTCCAAATTCCCCCATAGATGAGAAGCTGCAAAGAACAATCCCTCCCGCGGAGTTACCTACACAGGCGCTGAAGTGTGCGCAGCAAGCTTTCCAGGAGGTACGCAGGTATCAGGGTGTGCAAATCCAGAGGTCCCCCCTGGCACTGACACCTGGAGGTGGCAACTTGTGCCTCTTGGGCGGCCTGAAGCCTCGGGCACCAGCCTCTGCACGGCTCGATACAGTCAGCAGCAAGGCTGTACAACCCCTAGCCCAGCCGTGGGAAGAAGCAAACCACCCAAAGGAGCTGGCTGCCAGTCCCTCTCTACAGCACAGCAGAGCATCTCCCACTTTAGCAAGAGCCCTGGAGCATCCCCGAAGTACTTGAGTCGTGGTTTCAGGTCAGCTCAGCCGGTAACAAAGCACCACGACGCTGCTCGCTCACCCCCCACCCCCTCGCCTGGCCACGTTGGGATGAGGAGAAAATACAAAGGCAGGCTTGTGGGTTGAGACAAGGACTGGGAGGGATCACTCCCCACTTATGGTCACAGGCAAAAGACAGGCTCAACTCGGGGAAGAAACAAAATCAATTTAATTAACTACAAATCAAATAAAAAACAAAACACAAGGGTATTACGAAGGGAAACCAAACATCAGAACACCTCCCCCCACCCCTCCCGCCTTCCTGGCTCAGCTCCATTCCCGATGCTTTCTACCTCCTCCCCCCGGCGGCACAGGGGAACAGGGGATGGAGGTTGGGGTCAGCTCGCCACACATTGTCTCTGCCGCTCCTTTCCTCAGGGGGAAGATTACTCACTCGTCTCCTGCTACACCATGGGGTCCCTCCCATGGGAGACAGTCCTTCACCAAGTTCTCCAACGTGGTTCCTTTCCGCGGGCTGCAGTTCCTCACAAACTTCCCTGG
>VYZV01014089.1:190800-233708 GCA_013401275.1 Pandion haliaetus | reverse complement strand
CCTTCTTCATTGACTCCAGTATCGGCAGAGATGTTCCTCTCAGGTTTCCCAACAACCACACTACTGGTCCCCCTTCTTAAATATGTTCTCCCAGAGGCGCTACCACTGTCATTCCCCACCTAGAGGCGGGTCCGACATTTTGGCGCGTCCGACATTTTGGGGCAGCGAATTGTTCCAGCAGCTTCTTAAAGGGGCCGCCTCTGCAGCCCCCCTCCCCTGCCACCAAGGAAAACCGCGCCACACAAACCCATAACAACTTGTCTCCTGGCTTTCATCCAGGGCAACTGCTTTGATACCCATTTCAAAAGATCAGGAAGATTTGCCCTACATGTTCATCTGTGGACCATTATCCCAGGCAACAAAAGCCGGCCTGGCTTGATTGAACTCCATGGAGCTATGCCAGTGTGACCCAGTGAAGGATTTATGTGCATGGGTGTATTTTAGAGATGTCAAACATGTACATCAAAAGCATCTAGAACAAGGGCCTTCAGCTTTTGGTTTGCGTATCCTGGGAACTGGGGAGAGTCCAAGAAAAAAATAGCCTAAGATAAGCAAATGTTTTGTCAGAAGGCTTAAAATTTGCTATACAGGGGTCAACCCCCCTTTGCAAAACCTCATGAGTCTGCACATAAAAGGAGTTTGAAAACGGTTCATCTCTAGATGACAAAGGGGTTTAAATATTCAAGGCACCACAGGCATTATCCTCAGTGGTTTAAAAAAATGGCACATCTCGACTAACTTCAAAAGCTGCAACACCAGCAAGGATCTGGTCCTACAAACGCATAATCCATCTTTTATCACAGCAAGACGGTGTTAAATATAACATATACACAATAGCCCCAAATTCTGCACTGGCAGAAATCAGTCATTCCACTTTTTTAACTGACATGCAATTAATTAGTGACAAATCAACAATGTCAAATGGGGAGAGAAGATTCATGCTCAATCTAAATTAGTTTCAAACTAGAACTGAAAAATAAGAAAGTAAAAAAGCAGGAATGAGAAGTTTATGGAGAGCAACGCATCAGTCCAAAGTTAGGATCTCTGGAAGCATTGGTATATTGGTGTCACATGGAAGCAGAGTAAGATTTTTTTCAAGTTTCTGAAAAATCTTGACCATATAGGAGTTGACTGTGCTTGGTCAGGGACCAAAACCAGCCATTCTGGAATAAGGATGGCAAGATTTCCAAAGACAGGGAATTTTTGACCTAAGGAAACATCCATACAAAGATGTATGTTTCTGTTTGCTACCCAAGAGGCTACTGTTCCCGGCTTGGACATCACCTTCTTCACTCATAAAATAACCTCTGCTTCTGTTCTGACAACCCAACAGATTGTAGAAAGCTCCCCCAGAGTTTCAAACCAGAGAAAGTCACCTGCTTTCAAACAATTTGAATAGTGTGTCTTTGATACCGATTATAGGACCAACACCCAGGAGTTGTCCTTCAAAGGGAGGGCAACCTGTCTGCCACAGCCATGCAGGGACATGCACACAAACCACCCTAACCCCTGGTCTTCCAAGAGAGAACAACAAGCTATTGCAACCACACTTCAGAAAAGCTGGAGCTATGATGCTGGGAAATGTAAAAGCAAGAAAGTTCCTATTACAAGTTCCCTCCCACTTCTAGTACCAGCTCAGAAATGCCTCAGACAAGCAAAACAAAGCACTGATGTGGGACAGATCCACCTCAAAGTAACACCACCAGATTAAATGTTGCTCTGGCAGACATTACTCCAGGTATGGTATAACCTATCTCTGGCTGCAGGAGCTCTCTGTTGCATGTTTGGACTAAGTCAAGAGGAAGGTGACTCTCTGCCTGCACCCATTATATCAGGTTTGCCCTGGTGGGAGGTCCCAAGTGTTTTCTTCCAATATGAATGTCTATGGAAGTGAACAATGGACAGGGCAACATGTCTGGGCATGTTGAACAAAGACACAACACGTGTTTTGTCCCAAGACATGCACCTTCAATGGAGACAAAAGCAATGCTCCTCTCATGGGTGTATTCTGTGATTAAAAAACCCATCTCTAGCTCCCTCTAGATTAACAGTTGAAAGTGCATTTACTTGCTGGCTGATCTTTGATGTCTACAACTTCAACCCACTGTAATTCGCTGTGTGCTAAATAAAAGATCACCCCCCGCACTGCCAAATAACTATCCCTGAATAGGCACAGTGAGATTATCAGCTCTTTCTCTAGGGGAAGGGCTGGATTCCCCCACCTACAAGTCCCAGTGGGTTGGATGAGGGTTATCTGCATTAAAGAAGTGTCTAGACATGCAGTGGATAACTACAGGAGAGGCTGCCTTGGCCCACAGGGGTTCCTGCCCAGAAAAGGACCAAAGCACAGTGTGTGCAAGGTGACACAGAAGCTCAGCACCAGGACTAGCAGCAGCATCCCTCCTTCCTAAATCAAAAGCCTCACTTTACAGCCTTTCTATGAGCATTTTGCTGCTCAAGGATCAACCAGGCCATGCAATGGCTACTTAAACAGACGCCATGGAAGAGTGGTCCAAGTATTTTAGGACAGCCTGAAAGAGGAGCAGATGAAGGAAGGAACCCTGGGGAGATGTATCAGCTGGAAAGGCAAAGAAGAACAAGCTCCAGTCTCCCCATCTGCATGGGAGAGAAGGAAAAGTGCCTTGCTTGTCTCAGGATTTACAGTTGGCTATTTCTCTTCTCTGAGCAAAGGTACAAGGCAGGGGAAAGCAGAAAGGAAGAAAATTTGCTGGCATCAGCAAAGACACAATTAACACAATCGTGCTGGTCTTCCTAGGATTCCAAGCTGCTAAGTCAGCAGATTGCCAGCCTCTGTTCCAGAACAGCAAACAAAACAAAGGTCAAGATTTAAGAGGACAGAAGACTGTCGTGGTTTAACCCCAGCCAGCAACTAAGCACCATGCAGGTGCTCACCCACTCCCCCCCACACCCAGTGGGATGGGGGAGAAAATCAGGAAAAGAACTAAAACTCGTGGGTTGAGATAAGAACGGTTTAATAGAACAGAAAAAAAGAAACTAATAATGATAATGATAACACTAATGAAATGACAACAGTAATGATAAAAGGGTTGGAATATACAAGTGATGCACAACGCAATTGCTCACCACCCGCTGACCGACCAACCCGGAAGTCCCCGAGCGGCAATGCGCCCGCCGCAGTTCCTAAAACATCACATGGTATGGAATACTCTGTTGGTCGCTTTGGGTCAGCTGCCCTGACTGTGTTCCCTCCCAGCTTCTTGTGCCCCTGCAGCTTTCTTGCTGGCTGGGCATCAAAGGCTGAAAAACCTTGACTTTAGACTGAACATTACTTAGCAACAACTGAAAACATCAGTGCATTATCAACATTCTTCTCATACCTAGCTCAAAAACATAGCACTATATGAGCTACTAGGAAGACAATTAACTCTATCCCAGCTGAAACCAGGACAAAGACACAAGGGTATAACACACTTTGGAGAAGAGCAGCAGGAAACTCTTCTAGGGACACTGGTGAGTTTTTATGAGCAAGAAATCACTTTTATAAGAAGCCATGAGACAATTTTTACCACAGCCAAGGCAGAGTATTTAACTAAGAACTGAAAAATTAACAACAAAACCTGGCAAACACATGTCAAACACAACAACTGTCTGGCACTCAACACTTTGGAGATGAACATGAAACCTTCTAGGACACTTTAAACGGACTGGTTTTTAATGAAGTGTTTAACGCCCAAATTCACAGAGGACATAAAAAGTAGGCAATACTTACATCTATCAAAGAGGCCTCACTCACTGAGCACCCAAAAATCAACAATGTACTGTAAATGCATGCTGGTGTACTACCAATTTAAACTGCTTTCTTAGCTTCATACCCAAGTGCTTCGCTTAGCCCTAGTGACTCCTCTCACATCGTCTGCTCCGGACAATGAAGCTCCTGCTATTTTAATAGCAGCTGTGAGATTATGGGTCTCTCAACACATCCAGCTTCAGAAATCCAGAGGAAAAAAAATATCCCATCTGTTTCCAGCAGCCTGAAGGTTGGAAGTTTCCCTTCTCTGGGTCCTGCCTTCTGCATCCATGTGGTCCAGCCAGCACAGAGTGCCACAAGAACAAGGACCTGCCTGAAGACTCTTCCGTGGGTCACCTTTTCTACTTCTCCTGGGAACTGCAGAGGCCCTCAGGCCAAAATCGTCACAGGATAATGTTTGACCTTTATTGCCTTTCTCAACCAAGGTCACTGGGCGCCCTTTAGGTTTTTCAGTATCTTGTTTTCCTCCTTTCCTTCATGACATAGCAAGGGGGTTTCCAGCACTCACACAACTCACTCAGGCCTCCCTTATTCCTAAATGACCCAGACAGCTTGGGAGGACCAACACAGTTTTGTTTCCTCATGAAACAAGAAGCTGTAGTAGTAGGCTGTCATAATGGTCTCAATATCAAAATAGAAACAGGCAAAGAAGCACAAATCAAGTTCCCTAGCCTGTGAGCACACATTGTTCCTGCACCAAAAGGAGAGGAAAAGCATTGTAAGGGCAGGAGTGCCTTGCTGAGCCAGTCCCAGGGTAGAGAGGGCTGCAGGAAAAGATATCTCCAGCCTCAGGGAGATGGGTGTACCAACAAGGGCACGAGATCCCACATGAGGTCTTGATGCCCCAGTACTCTACCTCCAGCAGCATCCAAGAGCATGGCCAGGAAAAAGGGAGTCTAGCACAAACCTGCAGTGATACATCCCCAAAATACTCTTCCGGCAACTTGCAGCCAGGAGCTTCCTACGCCACAGGTGGTGTTTTCAGTCTGGCCTTTCAAAAACAAGCTTTATGCCACCTTTTTTCCTAGCAGTTTAAAAGAAGGTTCATTTCAACACTAAGTTTTTTCAAAAGATTAAAAAAATAATATATATATTAATGCATGCTAAAAGTTGTTGTGCAACTTGAAGCTATTTTGGGTCATGCTGGGTTTGCCACACTCTCTGGTCCACACATGCTTCTTCTACTTGCACGTGGAGGACACACTTAGCATATTTTAATCAGCAAATCTTGATAGAACATACACATTTTATCAGACAAGGATCTCCAATTCATGCAACACATTTCAAGCAAGACAAGTGCTAGAAGCTTAGCAACCAAAGCATTCAATGTCAAACAGGTCTAGAAGACTTTTGCACCTCTTGAGTCAGAAAAGCACCAAAGCATCCTTTGGGATGCTGGCCTAAGAGCACAGCATACTATAAATGGATAGAAAACAGTCTGGCTTGTGCAAAAAGGGACGTTGGTGGAGCTGAAACAAGATCCTGATGGCTCACCGTGAAAAAACAGCCCCCAGCCTTACACTGAGCCTAACTCCCTCAGCTGTGCTTTACACAATATAACACCTTGACTGTTGCAATTACATATCTAGAAATGAAACCACATCAATACGCCAGGCAGCTTGAAATTTCACCCTTCTAATTCTGGGCTATTTTGTTGTTCATACCTAGGCTTTGACTGGAGTTGTGAATAGGTGGCCCGGCCTTGCTATGTGCTAGCAGGTATGTACCCTGTTTTGCCCTGGGTAGGAGACGTGTTTGGATTCCAGCACTGCTAATCCTGCCCTGTCTTACAAAGACAACTTGGGAGGACAGAAGCATCTCAAGATAGAAGCCTGCAGACTACCAACAGCTTGGCAAGAGGGAGCAAGAGCAAGGCAAACCCTTGGAGGACACACAGCTTCGTGACCCAATGAAATGGCCCCTCGCCATCACTCCTATTTGCCACATGTGCTACGCATGGGAAAAGATCCTGTGACCTGCCAAAGGCAAGGTAACATGCAACCACCGCAGCACGGCCAGGCACAACCCCTCTGGCAGGTTACAGGAAACCCCTCTGGTTTTCCATTACCCCCTGCTCCCCAGGCAAGGTCACAGCATGCACCAGACCTTCCAGCTGGATCCCAGGTTCATAGCCTATACCACCCACAGCCAACCTGCAACGCTTTTTCTTTCCCATCACATCTTGGAGTGACATTTCTAGTTAGAAACACCTTAAACCATTTATCACAGCAGTATCAAGGCTCTGCCTTTCTGTCCAGCTCACACTGGCTACCATCACGAGTAGAGCTGACCAGATTTCATTCATCCAAGCCCCCCCTGGTGGTTGAATGAAATGAGTGACACCAACTCCACATGCTGCCTAGCTCTTGTCACCCAACTGTGGCCAAAGCTTTCTCTTCTCTAAAGGAGTTAAAAATACTTCAAGTCGAGACACAAAGGCTCCCCACTACTTGAGTCATATCACACTCCTGCTCCAGGTCACTGCAGTGCCAGTCCCATCAGCGCATATGTTTTAGGATAACAGGGTGTCCCTCTCTTGGAAAAACTCTCTAGCTCCTTTATTCTGAATCAAGCATAGCACATCACCCACATCATGTGTGGATCAGCCAGGAACCCAGAAGTCAAACTGGAAGACGTCTGGGTAAAAACCTCAGCTGCTCGTGAAAACGGCTGCATCCCACTAACTCAAACACCTGCTCAAAGCCTGCCTCAGCACTGAGAGGCAGACACACATATTTGTCCCATGAGGTAGTCTTTACCTCTCATGGTGCAGGACATCTACTGACAGACATGTCATGTTCTAATGGCTGAAACATCACAGCAGTGATTGCTCTCACAGAACACCAAATATGTTGCAATGCTGGTCTGACATCTTCCATGGGCCACTCACTCTGTGGTGGTAAAAGGTGTGGCAGCTTGGCACCCTTTTGTCTTCCCTGTACAACCTACTAAGACCTCACTTTGTCGGTGCTGGCAAAGAGCTAGCTGTGCTCCTGTCTACTGCAGTACGCCAGGGCCCACCATGTCGTCTGCTGCAGGGATCAGACCCACCGCTTGGCAGAAGTGAGGAGCAATGAGGACACCATTACCTCCCACTGTCTGAGCATAGCACAGAAGAGACATTACTTGAAGAGAGAGAAAATCACAAACAGCTGCAAGCCCATGAGTCACACAGACGTATATTAGCTGCTACTTCAAAAGACTCCAGAACAAAAAAATTGGGTACATGAAAAAACTAGATCCTCAACCTGTGTCAGTCCACAATCACCACAGAAGTTGTTCAGCCACTGATCTGCAGCAGCCAAGACTGACGTGGTACGTTATGGGAACCAAGTAATTGTGGCAGAGCTTTGCATCTTCAGTGAGGCTCCACCCCATCAGTGCTGATGGGAAGAATCAGGATCATATCCCCAGCAGGGTGTTTTCTAACTACTGTCACTGAGGACTGGAGACAGTGCCCTTCACTGGCTGTCTCTGGAGAAAGGTCTCAGTCTTGAAGGGAGACACAAGTGTTCTCCAAATTGCAAGGAAAATATCTTGGTGAAAACAGCATTAAATATTCAGGGTCCAGTCCCTCTCAACTACTCAGCTAGCATCTTTTACTCACATGAACCAAACCCCACTTGCAAGCTGAACAGGTAATTTTATTCCTTCAGCATTTATTTGGAGGTCAGCTGCTGGGCAATGCTGCGAGTGCCCTTTATCAATTCAGATTCACCACCTCTCTAAATCTATTTTCAAGCTACAAAAGGACAAGAGGGATGCTAAGTTTGGGGTCTACAGAACTTGACTTGCCATCTGTTCAAGCCAGAAAGAGCATAACAGCATCCAATAGGATGCTGAGGACAAGGGTCCTCCCAGCAGCTGTTTGAGCAGTGATCAGTGCCATTGGGTTCCTCTCAAATATTTTGCCTACAAATTCTGCATCTGCTAACCTTGGCTTAGATCTGGGACTATTTTTAGAAGCTTGAACAAAAAGCAGTCATCCAGTGGAGTGCTTTTCACTTCCCATTTTAGACATTAAATCCTTAGCTCAAACATAATCAGCTGCTGAGCTGTTCAAGGTCAACTCCTATTTCAGTCATCACATCACCCCATTCCACCTTTGCCCTGACATCTCACCAGTCTTATCCCAAGAGCTGATGTCATTTAAGTTGAACACAAAAGGTCTGCACCTCTTACTCACCCGTCTTTGGAGAGGTGATGCCGGAAGAAGTCATTGGCTGCTAGTTTGATAGCCTTTTCTGGTGTCACTAGAGTCAGGTTCACTGCAGCCCCTGGGCAAGGAGAAGAGGAAAAGGCCATTGGAGAATTAGAATAAAGGAACTGCTAACTGGATCTTTCCAGAATGTGTTGTAACTCTTGCTCAAAACCAAGGGCTGATGAAGGAGAGCTCCCAATGCATCAAAGGGGTTCAGAAACATGAAACACCACTGGAAATTAATAGGATTTCTGCCTCCCAACACCTTGGGCTTTTGAAAACACCCCCTGAAGTGTTTCTACTCCATTTGCAATATGTTTTTTGTAATTTCTTTAGCTTTACTACCACCTCCCACCATGCATATGTGCATACTCTTCTCTCATCCAAGGATGCATTCCTACAAATCCAGAAGGATGCAGATCAGACCTTCAAGAAAGGAGTACAAGTTGGATTAATAACCAGTTCCAACTCCTTTGCAAATATTTTGCGATGCTGAGAAGCAAAAATCCCCCACCCCACCTTGGCAGGTGCCTGGTGCAGAGCAGCTTGCTTACCAGGCAGCCCACAAAAGGCAGAGCCATGGAAAGATCTGGAGGCTGGTTGAAAGCAACTGGCTCATCTGCACAGAAGTCAGCCAGCTCTAGACCAACCCTTGGAGTTAAGTGGCTTCCCTTGGCTGTCACTACTGGGTGTCAACCTCAGAACAGCCACTGTTGAAGTGGCTTTTTGTCCAGCACAAGCTGTGGCATGCAGAAATTCCCCTCCAAGCACCGTGGCAAGGCTTGCTGGGGGACTGGGGGTGTAAACAAGCCTTGGCTCTCCCAACAGCCACTGGAGTGGCCTTTTGTCAGGAGCAACAAACAGCAAATCCCTGTATTGTGCCTCCACAATGAAAGGTCTTCGTGGCCTGGCCGGCTGCTGCGGGCCATGGACACAGGCATTAGTGCAACACAGCCACTCGGAGGCAGCCTTCAAGCTGCCCTGGGGGAAATGGGGTGAGGGGAGGGCCAGTTTCTTCTGAGCATACTGGGTTTTGCACCATTAAATTAATGCTCCAGAATATTCTCCTCCCTTTAAATCTTATGGCTCAAAAAGTCCTCCAGTAGATGACTGCAAGCTCTCCCTGCCTGCACTGAAGCATACTGAGCTCCAAGCCCTCTGAAAGCTTCGCTTGAGACTTGCTAATGGCCTGTAAACACCTTTGCAACGATAAACACAAATACTAGGGTATACCTTTTGCCTTTATGCTTGCTGTAGAGATTTAAACAACTTGTCCCAAAGCTCCGTTTTCCAAAGTAAAGCAGACAGAGAAGCCTGCACTCCCACTAGGCTTTGAAGACCTGGCAGGGTTCATTTTCAGGAGGTTTGAACACAAGTTGACAGGAGCTATAAGGGCTCAATGCACCTAAAGAAAGGCAACTCAATCCTCTGTTCCTCAGGATGGACTCCCCTCCCTCCCCAAATTATTAAAGAACTCCTAAATTAGACATGGAAAGACATAGATTTAGGGGGACTTTCCTCAGATTAGGAAGCAAAGTTGCATCTAGGACTTCTGGGACCAATACAACTGGGACCAGGACATGGGAATCCTTGGCTCCACATCCTCTGCTCAAAGGACACATTTCCACCACGCAGGAAATCACAGGATTTGCTGGGCAGGCCAACACATTTTCCCCCCTTCCAACTGCCATGTTCAGATTTTGCAGAAAACACAGAGTAACACTGCCTTGTAGCAAGCTAAGCCAATGCATTCATTCCATTCTGGCCATGACATCCAACAAATGCCATTGTCTTCTACAGAAGCCAAATTAACTAGACAGGGAGCGGGACAGCCTTCTCATACTCCTGGTTTTTTGCAAACTTTTAAGTGTACCAGTGATTACACTGCTTCAGTGTGAGGTGCTTCCTACACATCATGACCCCCTGCCATGGCTCTTGCACATGATGAGGAGCCACAGAGACATGACCCTCATGCTCTACCTCCACCTTTTAATGTCAATCATATCAGGATCTACAAAGCAAATCCACACAGCCTGATTTTTAAGTGGAAGTGGCTACCCATGAAGTGTTTCCTCGAATGCCAAGTTGAAGACAACTTCAACCCCTCTCCTAATGGCTAGAAAGCAAAACACCTGTACATTACTGACATGCAGCATGAATAACCATTTCCTTGGAAAAACAAGGAGAGAAAGAAAAAAGAATAAACCCGCTACTTTAACACCAGTGCAAAAGGTTCATTGAAAGAAAGAAAACAAACTCCAAACCATCAAGCAAAACATAAGCAAGTAGTATGCTACTACATGCTGACCTCCTCCAGGAGCCAAGAGGCTTTCACAGCACTTTCTCCTTCAATTGCAAATAAAATAGAAGGTAAAAACACACAATATACAGAGAAAAGTTAATGAACCTGCATTTTCTCCTACATCTTTGATATTTTCAGTAAAGCTGCTTAGCAGAGAATGGATAATCTCTGTCCTTAATAATCCCTAACAGCTTCAATTCACTGGAGGAGGAGAAATTAGATACTTCAGCTGCTGGCTGTATGCTTTCCATGTCGTTTTCTACCTTTTTACAAAATCTCATAGCTCTTCAATTCTAGCTATGCCAATGAGTCTATTTCCCTAATTAAAGTTAATCTTGGCCTATAGGCAACACTACATATACCAGAAGCAATGACAGGCAAACAGAATGCAAAAATAAATTGCAATCATTAAAAAATAGAAAGTATTTTGAAAAGAAGTATGGAAGCAGTACAAAGAACAAATCAAGTAGAGGCAAAAGCAGTTGTTTGCCAACTGAACTCGTAAGTGCCATCTTCTCACTGAGCCTTCGGTTTTGTTATCAAAATACATTTCTCACAGAAGCCCTTATATACCACCAGCAACCTACATAACAGGGGGATTGACTCATCCCCAGTACTGGCACTGGTGCATGTGGGAGGTATCATTAGCAGAGGCCAGGGAAAGCTGCCACACTACTGTAGCTAAACTGCAGCTATTCTCCAAACCTCATCAACAGCAAAGGGCATTCCCCCAGCCTGATTTCCTCAGGCTTTTCTTTGGCTCCCACCAGCTAGGCTAAGCGGCTGGTCTGCAAACAACAGCTGGAGTTTCCAGGATGTGTGCTGGGATCTATAGGTGGCTTCTGGATGGACTGTAGCAGGGAGCAGAGAGAGCACCTCTCCAAGGTCCCCTTCCACTGGTGTCCACATGGTCCAGGAGCCCACAGGCACCATGGATTCATTCATGTCTGAAGGCAGTACACAGTCATTCCTTGAGCACAGACAGGGCTAGACAGCATCACCCAGCTTTGAGGCACTGCTTCTACCTAGATGTTACAGAAAAAACATGAGAAAAAAACCTCCTCTTCTTCCTCCCCCAGACAAACCCAAGAATCCCTGTAACTTTTTGAGAAGAACTTGAGAGAAATGTTGGAATTGCCTTATATACCACACAATTCACTATGGGCTACTCATACAGATCAAGGACTTTCCACCCACATGCACCCCTTAAGAGACAATTTGCAGAAAAGCATCCTACAAGCTCAAGTCTCTCTCCTGTCCACACTGAGGAGCTTTGATTCACATGTGAAGGAGACCTGAAGTCACACAGTGGGAATGGCTGTGCCCAAGCAGACCCTTTCTGTCCTCCAACTGACACCAAGTGCCCTGCAGAGACAACTGACATGCTTGTGACTCCTCCATGGGGCACAGCAGCTGCCACTTTATCACATTAACATATAATCCTCCCAATTTCATCTTAAAGGCTGAAAATAAGAGCTTGTGAGTCATACAGCAACTTCTGCTGGGGAACTGGGACAGATGGAGGGAGCAGGAACCAATCCCACCATCTGATTTCCATCTTCCCCTGTCTGCAAGGCTGAGCTGTCTCTTTACCTTCTTCCCACAAAAGTACTCACATTCTTCACGAATCTTGGATGTATTTTACCCGCCCGTCCTCTTCCCAAGAGGGAGGGAAGGGCTGCTAATGTCAGTTCACAGAACTGAGGCACAGAAACCAGGATTGCTGTACTTGGAGGACTCACCTTTGCACTTTGGCCATGCCGAAATATCTATGAATTTCTGGAAGGAGCTGGAGCTATTCACAAAAGCCCTCTCCAAACCCAGCCCTCCATTTAATAGTCAGAAGTGACAAGTAAATTCAAGCCACTATCAGCTCCCTGAACACAGCGGGTACAAAGTTAGTGGGACATGGAGCAAGCTGATGAGACTCATTATGGCTGGAAAAAGCAAGAGTTATGCAAAACCCTCTGCACCCTTTGAGATTTTTGCTTGGGAGTGAAAAGTGGCCTGGAGATGCACATCCCCTCCATGACCCTACACCTTACAGGACTGAGCTGTCTCTCCCAAAAGCCCTTATGGGTTCTACAGTCTCCCCTGTAAGTTTCCAGGAACAGCTTCTTCCTCCTGCTCCCCAGCAGCCTGCCACTGCATATTTACAGCCAAAGTAAATGCAAGCTCCGTTCCTGGCTAGGAACACAGAAGCAGCCAGCTTCCGGGAAAAAACAAGGGTAACACATCACTGGTAGCATCAAAGATGCAGCTTGCCAGGGTTCCTTGGGATTATTTGTCTTGTTGCCTGCTCCCAGGAAAGCTGGCATGAAGCAGCCAATCCATCCCCAGCATCCATCCCACTCCCCCAAAATGTCCACAAGAAAGTTGGGCAAGAGACATTGCCTCAACAGTCAGCACCTGCTCCCAGGCCAGCCGTGGTGTCTGTTTCCATAGGAGCTATGGAAGAAGTGGCAAGAGATGCTACTGCTGCCAACAGCAACGCACTAGCACCTCTGGACTCCCACTTGAAAAAACAAGGAGCAAAGACTCACTTAATCAAAGTAGTACTTTAATCAGGCTTTATCAGTGAATGAGCGCCACAAAGAATGCTATCTGAACACCTCAGAGATAAAAACTGCATATTGAGGCAATTGAATACCAGTATATAAAATAATCAGAATTCAGTGTCAACTAAGCCAGTTGGACTGTGCTGAAAGCCAAGAAGGTATTCCACATTTTCCTCTGCTACAAGTAAAGTCAGAATTTGGCCTGCTGTTCCTCTCTCCTCAAAATCTTTAAAAACTTTCAAGGATTTTGAAAGGTATAGAAAGGTATAATGTCAGCTGAAGAACTCACTGCTGCAACAAACAGCCTAAGCCAAGGAGCCAGGAGATTTCTAGCAGGTTAGCACACAACAACCAAATAGCTGAAGCTCCACCATCAGCCAACCTCTGATTTTCTTACCACCCAAAGGAGTTTTTTCTGGGGGTAGGTTATTTTTAAATATTTTTTTAATTGCAGATTGTCTTAACACTTAAATAAAGCACTCTGGCATGCTTGAGAGACAGCTGGTTTTGGAGACAAGCTACAAACTAGAAGGGACAGCAGGCCCGATGACATTGGTGGTGGGCTTTGACATAAATTCAATCATCAACCACAAAGCAAGACACTTAAGAGGTTTGCTACTGCCCCTCTGACAAAAGTTACCATGCCCGAGCTGGGAAACACACACATACAATCCAGAAACAAAGTCTAGCAGCTTCACTTAAACTGGTAGTAAAGATGAACTTCAATAAACAGTAAGGTTTAACACCAAAACAGCCACAGGGAAGACTCAGGACCTCAATGGTGGAGAGCTGAGCAGACACCTGGTGCAGAGGAGTTTATTTTCAGAAACAGCTGCACCTTTCAACATCTTAGGATATTGCTAGGTTATTGCTTTATAAGCCAGCAAATATAGGCTTTTCCTCCAACTTACGCACCAGTGCTTCCAATGCAAAAGCTGCATTGTGCCCGACTCAGCTTTACTTACCTCTGTACATGCCAAAGTAGCCTTCTGAACGAATTGTTTTGATGAGGCAGTCAGACCTGCAAACAAAGCAGAGAGAGATAAGCCGCAGAAGCTCAAAGGTAGGTGAGAGCAGAGAAAAACAAAACAAATCTCTTGGAGTAGTTTTTATTTACGATCTGTCAGCAAAACCCTGAGCTGAGAAGGGAACTGCATCAGTCGCTGAATGTGCCATTGTTCAGGCCTGCGTCCAATTTCAGCCACTAATTCACAGGGACTTTGAAACCCCCAGCTCACCCCGCACACACTGTCTGCTTTCTAGAAACACAAAAGGGAAAAGTGTCACTGCAAGGTCTGTTTATCCAGGGTCCCCCGTGGCAAACACGCATGAGATGCTCTAACAAACAGATCCCCATGCGCATGTTTTTAAATCCAGCTCTGGAAGGGAAATGAGGTGGGCCAAAACCCCCAATGCTGACTTGCTTGACTTATGCGGTGAAATTTGACACAAGGCACACAAATGCTAGATGACCTGAATGCTCAGTCATCTGTGACCACCCCCGAAGGTTAAAGTATTTACTTTTAACACATCGGGTCCCACAACAGGCAGCGACCACTGAGGCTCTTGCCCCGGACAGAGTGCAGCAGGATGCCACAGAGGTCTGCTCCAAAAGGAAAACCGTTGCTGCCTTCGTTTCAACTATATTTACTGCAAATGGGAAAACTGTGCAGAGCGCCGGAATGGCTCAAAGCCTTTTGAAGCCACAGCCGCACACACCTAACAAACCCAGAGGCGCAGTTCAGGAAGGCAGCACAGATCTGCTGGCAAAGTTTCCCTCTCTGGACCATGGCTTTGTGAAGCCCAGGCACTGGCTGAAGGTTGCTTTACGGTCTTTGGGAAGGGACAGGTACCTCCCATGGCCATAGGGGAAGGGAGAGGTGCGCATGCATACATAATTAAGGAACAAAAGGCTCTTTTAAGTAGTAATAAGGGAAGTGTGTGTAGCTTATGAAAACAAGAATACATTTCTAAGATTTGGCAACACAAGGAGTAAACTTCAATCTCCGCTCTGTAGCAGGGCTGAGGTGGGAGAGAAGGAAATACAGAGTTCCCTCTAGGGCTTTATGGCCCAACTTGGGTCAAGACTGCCCTAGGGTACCCCACGTTATTTGTGAAGAACCATCCTGCATGATGCCAGTCATGGCAATGAGTTTCCCCTCTCTGCTGGAACTCCCCACATCCTTTGGGACCCCGTCTTTCACACACCCCACCCCAGCTCCTGCAGCTTGCATGCACCCATCTTGTTCTTGGGAGCAGCCCCCCAATTGGTAAGCCCCAGACAACTCAGGGCACCTTTCTCCTATCCCCCCCATCAAGCTCTTCCACCACAATGCTGGAGGCAAGCCATTTTTCCTGAGCCAGCAGTGCTGCTTTGAACAAGCCGCAGCAGAGAGGGAAGCAGGAAGAACTGCTCCCCACCATGCTCATGCAGCCCTGCTGCCTCACTGTAAGACTTGCATGTCACTCTCAGCCCCTCAAGCTGCAGCAGAGTGAGATGGAGCCAAGGCCATGCCCAGCTCTTTTTCTCTCCCTGGAAAAAGGGAGCCAACAGCCAACTAAAATTATACATGACGTACCTGGGGCAGTGCAGCCCCAAAGCCCAGCTCTCTCCTGCCCTCAGGGCTGCTCCAAAGTGTCTTTGGCTCATTCAAGGGAAAGGCTCCCCTGATGCCATAGGTCTCTTGAGCTGAGCAGAAGCAAGGCATGACAGCCAAATTTTAAATGAACTTGCTGCCTTCCTGGGTGTTCAGCAGACACCTTTGAGATCTGCTATTTACAGGCATACAGTATTTCCCGAAAAATAAGCCCCTGTAACTGGGGAGCTCAGACAAGCCCTCCCAAATCCCTAGCTAACATGAAGGTGTCTCTCAAGACGTGCTCCATGCATGGTAACAGCATCCTCTTAGAGCCTTTCCCTTGCTTGCTTAGGTAGGACACAGGATGGCCTGATGTTGTCTAGAGGATGTGTTATCTCCATTATTTCCTTGTCCCTGCTGGCCCCTCGGCCCCCAAAAGACCCTTTCACTTATCCCCACCAGCCCAGGCTCACTTTCCCTACAGCTGCTGCCAATGCCAGAGGAACACCTCCAGCATTACTCATTCGCATCCAGGCTTTGTCGCAGACTCTTATGAGTAGCCAGCTCAAATATACAGGGTAAATCCTGTGTATTCCTTAACGGCACCTCATCCCACAAGAACTCCTGGCTACAGAGCAGATCTGCACTCAACTGCTGGAGGTTAAAAGCCTCTCTCCTACTGAGCACTCCCTCCAGAGATGAGGCATCCTGGCATGCACTCCCAAGGGGAACGTACAAATCCTCCATGCTGCCCAAACTCCTGTTGCTATCGCCTATCAGGCTGGGGGAAAAGAGACACTCAGGGAGGAGAAGCAACCCACAGCAGCAGCAGGAGCAGGACACAACAAAAAGGAGAGGCAAGGCAAGATGGGAGGCCGCGTTCTGCCAGCACACCTGGGCACACAAACAACACAGGGAGCAGAGAGCACTGTAACTGTCAGGGGAAGCACCAGTCTGCCATGGCACGCCAGAGCTCACACATCATTACATGTTGTCAGCTAGAGCAAGGAGGCCCGGAAACTAAAGCCATCAACATACAGAGCATTTCCTTCCTATTCCCACTCTGCCTCAAATTCTCCTGTGCAGGAAAGAGGAAAGCATTGGTGTGGGGGAACAGGAAGCAGATAACACTACTTCTGAACAAAGTGGCAGGAGGACAGGACACATGTCATCAGTCCCAGTCCCTTCTACCACCTCAATGACACCAGTACTTTTGGAAAACTAAGGCCTGACTCTAGTTCCTAGGATAAAGCATCTTGTGCTGAGTGTGGTGCACATTTCCCCAGCAGATACACAGCCCTAAGCATCCCACACAAAGCACAGATTAATTTGGTGGGCTGGATATATTCACGCCGCCTTTTTCTACAGCACTTGATTATTTTTTGACATAGGACTGCTGGGGTAACTACAGCATGTGTCAACCTGTGACCCGTCAAAAGGTCTGCATGCAGTGCTCTAGACTGGGAATGGGTGACTGCTTCCTCTTTTTAGAACTGACACAACAAAGGAAGGACCTCCAATATGAGAGTCATGGAAAGAGAAGAGAGGCAGAAATTCCCTCATGCACATGATTGTGGTCTAGCAGAGAACCAAACAGGGCTCCTTGTGTTTTGGTCCTGAGCCCTGACAGCAGTTGAACACACTGCTCCCAAGCAAGGGATGCAAACAGAAGTGCCCTCGGCAGAGATCTTGCCTGCTGGGCTCAGCAGCCCGAACAGCTGCTTTATCTTCTTGAGCAGAGCTTGCTTCAAGATTGTCCCCCAGCTTTCATGGGGACAGCCTAGTTCCTAGAAATGCTGCACGCACCTGAAAGAGGTAACAAAGTGGAAGGACTCCCCACCGAAAGCCCCAGGGGATGCCACCCTTGTGGGTGGTACTCACATGCTGGTGTACATCCGCTGGCCATTCTGCTGGTTCTGCAGGCGAGTTTTTGCCAGGTCAATGGGAAATACACAGGTGACCCCAATCAGCCCAGCTATCCCTCCATTGATCAGCTTGGCAGGTAAACTGTAAGGGGATGAGATGCAGAGAAACAGATGTCTTAGCACTGGGATAACATCAGGGGAGGGAAAGAGGAAAGAATGGAGCTGTTTTGCATGTCCAGAGTTAATACATCACTGTGCAATAAGGCTTTCCCGCCTCCAGCATGAAGTGAGCTCTGCCTCAAGGCAAAGCATGGCCCTTGTCGTACCATAGAGGGGAGGAGGGGAAAGCAGCACGTAGCATCAGGACAATCACTGATGAGCGGAGTGGAGCCAAACAGCTAAGCCACACATCACTAAGAGCAACGAAAAGCCCTGTTCCACAGGACCAAAGGGTTTCTGTTGTCCCTAGAGGAGAAGAGACAGTGCTGGACTGTCTACCACACAGATAGACTTCAGCTAGGGCCTGCTGGCATCCAAGCCAGCAGGCTTACTGGCAAATACTTCTCAGCACCACAATCAGATACACATCTAATGAGAGGTTCATGACATGTCAGCTGCTACCACCATCTGGGAATGAGCCCAGCAGAAGTGCCCAGGTGGCAGCCAAGGAGCAGATGGTTGCAGCTCCAGGAAACTGTTTCCAGACCCACCACCTGGGGCGAGGAGAACACACGTAAACAAATAGCCTGGCAAAACCACTGGACTGGCAGCCTGCACGGCTGCAATGCAGAGACACGAGCTCATACCTCTCAGGGAAATCAAAACCTGGCTGGCTGCGTGTGCTTCCAAAATGCAGGGCTTCTTCGGCTCACCTTTGTGTTCCTACAGGGAATTCTTGCATGTGGTGCTGAGTGAAAGCCAGATTAGCTAAACATGGGTTCCCAGCAAATTCAATTACGAAAAACGTCCAGTATTTATATGCTTGATAAACCACTACACAGAGACAAAGGAAGCCTGTTTGAGTCAGCTCCTTCCAATAAAGCACAGAATATGGTTCCCTGAACACAGGAGGTGTTGGATATTAAACTGATGGCTGACAGCAGTCCTAGATTGCAGCTGGGTGAGCCGGTGAGGCTGAGTCCTCCCACAGCGGGAACAGACATCCTGCCTTTCATGATAGCGACATGATACTCTGGATAGGGGCACAGGCTGCATCACCCACTGGAAGTAGCAGCAGTGAGGCTGGCCATGGCATGGTGGGGTGAAGCTCTGCAAACATGTTCTCGCCCAGCGGCATTGCAGAGCGCTCTGCATCAAGGGGCAACTGCAGAGAGGATCAGTAAGTGGCCATGCTGAAAGAGCTGCCTCAGCTCCAGGCTCAAAGGAAAGGCAAGATACGGAGATTCAGGGTTTCAACTTGCAGTCTCCCTGGAGGAAGCAGACAAGAGAGAGGTGGGGAAAAAAAAAAAAAAAAGTCTTCACCCACAAGTGCTAAGCATGACCTTGACACTCCAGGAAACTCCTTTCAGCCTCCACTCTCCTGCAGCCAGAGCTCCTTCCTCCTCAATACCCACACCAATACAACACGCACACGCAGCCCCAGGGCTGGCACAGCTGGAAGAAGAGGTGCCGAGGACAGACAGACAGACCTGAGTTCAGCCCACATCCCCAAACAAGACTGAGACTAAATCAAGCACAGCATGTTAGGAAGGCAGGCCCAAATCAGTACATGAGCTCAATGTAGGGCCAAGACTGCAAGACCTCACCAGCTCGAGACTCAGTTGCCTCGGGGATCTTTGCACCACAGTCTGAGAAGGGAATAAATTTGCCTGCGAACTCCTATGCTCAACTTGTTCTCAGGACATGGGAAAATTCCAAACAGTAAGCTTCACATCATGGCAATCTCCTTATTTAACCCACAGTCACACTGAAAGAGGACGTTAGAGACTAGATAAAAGCGTGTCAAGATGGATGCACCACTGGGAAGGAGGGTGTTTCAAGACAGAATCACATCAGCCTCCCCAAATTCAGCTCCGAAGTCACTGCTGGCAGGTCACAGACTGCAAGGCACAACCGGTTCCCCTTTCCAGGCTCAGCACTGTCTTTGCTTCTCTAAGTGTCCCTGAAACACCCAGGGCAGGCAGACACTTGCCTCTCTCAAACTGTTCCAATAGTGAAATCATCCCAGGGTTTATATCAGGTGGCAACAGACACATGGCAAACATCTTGCCAGCCTAAGTGCAAAAGATTCCCTAATTTCAGCACAGACCCCAGCAATAAAGGGGAATAGTCTGATGTGCCTGTGCAAGCCAAAAATTTGGGCAACGTGGGCTGCAGCGAGCCTCTCACTGTTTGCCGGTGAGAAACCCTTGCTCAACACCCCCATCACACCTGAATCCAACCACACAGGTTCCCCCACATGCACTGCGGAGGGAGACTAGTGCAGACGGACCATGTGGCAGTATCTGGCAAGACGCTGAGATCAAGTTGTATGTCCACTGCTGCAGAAATGCAATGCCCTTGATCTTGCCAGGCAGCAAACCGCTGCCATGGATTTCAGAGTTTTGGTAACAATATTCTTTTGCTAAGGGATGACAGATACACGCTGCAAGGGAAGATGGTTTGGTAGATCCTCCAAGCTTAAACAGATCTCCTTGGCTTGGGTGCCTGTGACCACTGCGGACTTGTGGTTGCACAGACAGGAGAGATGACCTAAGCAGGAGAGGTGAGGGATTTGGGGCACAGAGAAGAACCTGAGACAGATGGCACTGAACCTGAGTCAAAAGCTTTTTTTCCTTGCAACTAAGTCATCCCACTTTTCACCTCAGTGCTCTCTGCTCTCTCATGGGATGAGAATCCACTATGTCTGGTCTCTCTGTCCTATTTAGGTTCTGCACAGCTACTGCCTCTCACTACCTAGGTGTGCAGGGTTTAGTGAAACAGGGACAACACAGGCTAGCATACAAATAAAGCCATTTGCTCGGTTTAACATGAAAAGGGATAGAAAGGCATCCCAGTTCTCCTAGTGCTCCTCCTCAGCCCTTTTAACTAGTCCCTGTACCCAGCAAGCTCCTGTTCACACTACCAAGAACAGAGCACACTGAAGGGGTTGGGGGAGATCTTGGAAGGCTCATCTTCCCTTTCTTTAAAATACCAAGTTTCAAATGGCCATGGACATCTGGTTCTTTTGCTCTGCTGAGGCTAACAGACACATACACCCGTCAGGATCCATGGAGGTGAATCTCAGCGTGCCCTTCATGGGTGTAAAAGAAGAGTGCCAAGTGCTCTCCAAATTGGGTAACTGATGATGGGCAAATCTAGGCACATAAACACTCCACAATGCTGTCTTGTTATCAGTGCAGCTCAGAACTGTTTTAATTTGCAGAAGACAGGCATACAGAAAGATACCGTAATCATGGCAAACGCTAAGAAGGGGCAGCCCTCTTGCCTGTAGCGTTCAGGCATTGCTAAGCCCTGGCCCTCTGTCACCAGGTTTCATTCACCCACTGACCCCTCCTATGCTGAGCTGGCAACCTGGAAAAGCAGATGTTAGAAGAGGACCGCAGAAAAACCCACAGGAATCCCACAGCATGTAGGAGTCATTTATCTGGGACAACTTCATAAGCAGCAGAAAGTTAAACCCACGTGCAGGACTGTGCAGATCCATCTGACACAGCTCTTAGGAAGCTAAGGGTATAACTGCATCCTTCCAGAAAACGCATCCCAATTCATTTCCAGGGAGGACTCAAATCCAGCCTTTGCATATGCCAGGACCAACACTCTTAAGTTCCTGCTGCGCACTTAAGTGTCACTGATTATTGTTGGTACTTCATTCTTCCCGCAATCACTCAAGCATTGACTGGCTTTAGAAGAAGGGCTCAAGGCTGCATTATTAAAAGGACTTTGTTATTACAAGCACTGCATCCCCTGGCTTTGCTCCCTTGATGGCAGCAAGCTGAAGTCAGCAGGTCAAGCTGACCTTTGAAAGAAGAAGCAAAAAGGAACAGACTCGTGCAGAGTAAAAAGCATAGGGCAGAAAGAAAAAGGCAGTGAGAAAAAAGAACTGAAGAAAGCAGAGAGATGTGACAACATGACAAAGCCAGAAAATAAGAGAAGGTTGAAAAAAAAACAGGTAAGAAAGGAGCAGAGATGGAATCAGAACTGTTTAAGGCCAGAAGAGATTATCAGGTGTTTTCCTCCAACCTCCTGTATCACAAAAGGGATTAAGTTTGAAAGGCTTTAAAAGAAAAATCTAAAGTACAACCAGTAACTCAAAAATTTTTTTAAAAGTTACCTGATCTGTTTATCAGCCATTTAATTCAAACTTGATCTTGTTAAGAAATGAATCTGTTCCTTCAAATCGTTCCTTAATTTCTTTTTCAGTCACTTCTTTTTCACTTCAGTTTCTTCCTGGGAAAGGAGAGAAAGACACCAAGGAGACAAAGTTGAGACACACTATTCCTGAAGCTCAGGTCCTGCTGGGCAGGCTGCAGGGTGAGGCCAGCTGAGGAACAAGTGACTTAAGGGAGCATCTGGTCACCTCAGAGAGGAGACTGAGCTCCAGAGGGAGCCTTATAAATGCGTGTGTGTATATACATATACAAGCACATACAGAGGGAAGACCTGCCAGAGTCATCAGGCTCCAGCAGCACATGAGGAAGCACAGCAGCCAAGGCAGTGCACGAGCTCTGCCGAGCATCCAAGACAGCAGTACCCATCACAGCTCTCTCAAACTCCAGGGAGCATTTCACACAGCACCGTGTAGACCTCCAACCCTCTGCAGGTCCACCCGGTCACCCCAAGATAATCATGTGCCATCGCGAGACCTGTCCAGCACTTCCCTCCAACACATATGTGCTATTTCTAAAGGACAGTCTTCAAAAACCCGCTACCCAGTGGTTACAATCCTTCCTCTATTTCCCAGCCCAAACAGAGAGCCCATGCTCCATCTTGTGCCAACATTGTCTTTTAAATAGTGCCTCTCTCCCCAAGCTATTGACGTGTCTTTGCCCTTTGGACCGCTCTTTTGAGCTCAGTGCCTACTGGCACAGCACTGAAGCTCCAAGTCTGCAAGAAAGGGTTCTCTCTAAGACTCCTAATTGCTCCTGTTTAATGAGACCTGGTAGAAGTCACCACACAAAGAAATCTGGACTCTGAAGAAAATTTCAGAAGCGGCCACAACCTTCAGCTTTCTGGAGGCGTCCTTGTCTCCTCCTCACTTCCAACCTGGGAATCGGGTGCCCCACACTTCCATCAGGCATCTCAGCAGCACTCAGCCACTCTCTTCCCTCTCCCCTTCCAGCTGCCACTTGGGTGGCGAGCCAGAAGCGGAGGAGATACCTTTGCCCTTTGCCTCTGGAATGAAATTTGCCCCTCAATTGCAGATTTCTTAAGCCACACAGAATCTCACATCCAACAGGGTGGCTTTCAGGCTGACATTTCTGCTCTGGAGATACAACCTGAGGGCCAGAGGCATTCCTGAGAATAAAAGGTCCCCGAAAGTGTAAAGTGCCGGTGATGGTGCAAACAGGTACGGGAAAGAGAGAGGGTGAGGTTACATGCAGTTCAGCACTGACCTGCTCCCCTCCCTCTTACATCAAGTGCCAAGGTCAGGGCAGCATGAAAGCATTTGCACAGTCCCACGCTTGGACAACATGAGAATAAAACTGCTTTTTCTGGAGTCCTATATTCAGCCAAAGCCATGGGACCAGCACACAGAGCTCTCTGAGGAAAGGGGCTCCTCTCCAAAACACTGCACTCAAACCTCACTCACTACACTACATTATTACACCTTCCATTCCTTTCGTGTCCCCTCTTCAGACATTTTACCAGATCTCACCTAATCTGTGGAAGCAGACCTTAAAAATCCCCAGATTAGTTAAGTCTGCACTTTCCGAGTGAAAATTGCTTACACCTTTCACTGCATGTGCCTTCATATGCACATCCACAAGAGTAGTTTGTTTCAGGTTAATCTAATTCTCTATCAATTTAACCAGAAGACCAAAATGTAAAAATATAGGGAGACCAGTTGCTGAAAGCCTGTAACCTTGGCATAAACAAGCCCTGAACCATGAAAATTCACTTGATCATGTCTCTATCCTCAAAAGGCTATTTGTGTTTATCAAGGCAGCAGCTCTGCCAAAATATATGTACTGAGTGGTCCTGGCACCCCACTCCAAGGTCTGGCAAACTCCCCCCCTTGTTGCCCCTGCTGCACCCTTCCCTGCAGAGGGGCATCCAGGAGGCCAGGCACCCATTGCAAAGGGCAAGGCAAGAGAAGACAGCAAGCAATATTCAACCACTGACAGGTAGCCGAAAGAGTGAGAGACTGAGATGGATGCACAAATGTATCACAGGGCTGCTTAATACCTGCTGACAAAAGTAGGGTGATAGGGGTGGGAGAAGATGCTACTGCACCAAGAGGAACTTGGGACAGCTGGGTTTAGCGCTCTGCTCTCTTTTTTTCTTTTGACTTTTGGCTTCAGTTACCTGCCCAGTAACTGCAAAGCCCCGCTGGTCTGGAAAATCGCTGCTGCTTCCCACCAAGGAACAGATACTCCTACTGCAACTGCACAGCAGGAAGGGGTAAAAACAATCTTCCTGAGTTTAAAATTGGGCAGAGTTACAGGCTTCCTTGGTGCTGGCCATAGGGCCAGCAAACACCAGGACTAGTATCATCTCCCCTAACAAAAGCTATTCAACTCACAGACGAGTGAGGGGAAGGGAACGATGTGATCTTTTTACAGCAGACACCAGCACTTGATAACTGTTTATACAGCACCTGGCACAGCGGAGGCCTGAATGTCCATGGCCAGGGGATTTTAATGCATTAAGGGATTTTAATGCACTGAAGTGGAAAGCTTATTTGAGCTCTGTTTGTTTAAACAGAGCTCCAGCGAATGACCATTTGCAAAACAACCCCAAAGTCACTGCAAACTCCATCTGAGCACTTTGCTGTAATCTACAGAACTCCCGAGTCTCTTAAAAGATGGTGAATGATTAAGCCTCCAGCGCCCTGGCCAGGGAGTTCCTAGGGAGGGCAGGATCCTAGATCCTCCCAGGGCAGGAAAACAGCTGCTGCAGTCTAAGAGGAGAAAAAACACAGGCTGGGAAGAGAATGCTGGTAATTTTAAAGGATATTTAAAAAGCAAATCCAGAACAACATTATACATTTAACCCAGAAAGGAAAGAGATTAAGTAAAGACCTAAGTGTATCTCCCCAGGAACACGGTGCTCTTGGGAGCCAAAAAATGCAAGCAAAAGCAGGCAAGCAAAGCTTCTGCAGCCAAGCAGGGGTGTAGCTCCAGAGCTTCCTATGGGAGCAGGGTCAGGGAGCAGGGCTTGCATCTGCTCAGGAAACCTCCCATCAGCACCTGCATTGGGGCAGCAGACAAGCCAGCAGCACCAAAAAGGTGCTGATGCCTCAGAAAGTCTTCGTATGGTTAAACTTCATGGCCAGGTGGACAATGGTGCTGCTGGAACTGGGAACCTGCATGGCATGAGGAGCAGAGGAGCTGGGAGGAAACTGGTAGCAGGTGGGCAGGGGAAACAAGAGCTGCCAAAGACCCACCTCAAAGCTGAAGAGGCTGAGCAGCCCTCACAGAAGGGGGTTCCTAAATCAAGCATCCCATAACTAAGAGAGTGAGAGCTGCATGGGCGATGAATTATTTGGCGTTAATTCCTTCCTAGAGTGCTGTTAACACAGCTAGGCATGGCTCAATGCCCCATTACTCACACACCAGGACGTCCCTTCTACATTTATTAAAATGATCAAGCAAATTAGTTTCAGAGCAACGCACACACCACAGCACAAGGAATCGCCTCTGTGCTAGGCAGAGGAGCGGTGCAAACAGCCCAAAGCTCACACTGCCATGCGTAGATAGCCCAGGAGACTCCTCAACCCAGCCTCTCCCTTTTCCCAGCTCCCAAAATCCAGCTCCAGAGAGCAACAAGACCACCCACGTTGGGGGTACCACAATGCAAACCTAACCAGCTTTGGATGTATCCAGTCCTCACAGCCTCAGCCACTGGCAAAATGGTGCTATTTTGCTCCCCTGCCTTGCCACATATCACACACACTCATACACCTATGCTACCCAGATGGTAAGGTTTTCTCCGGGATGGCCAACCTTTGCACACTGCAGACCTGCTGCAGTCATCATCAGCCTGGGGCATGGGGCTGGACTATTAACCTTCAGTTCTCGCCTGACCACCTGAAGGAATACTGCTTACCAGAGAATCACTACCCAGCCTGGGGCATGGAGGAGGGCACACGATCTCATCACATGCCATGTATGCCACCAGCAAGCTTGGATGGAGATACAGGCACCCAACATCTTCACAAGCTGAGACATCACGGGAGAAGAAACAGGTTAAGCTTACCCGCACCTCTTTGACCACACTCATCGCATTTATTGCCACTGCACTGCCCTATGGCTGTGGTTTGCCACCTCTGCCCACAGTCTGACCCTGGGGATCCGCACAGCTCAACACCCTTCTCCTTGTCCTGCTCTCCCTCTGCCAGGCTGCCAGCGCCACTGCTGGCATCCTCCAAGTCAGCTATGGGCTTCCAGTCCACCAGCTCCCCCAGTCCTGCCAGCAGCCCCCCTCAAAGGTTGTCTCTTTGCTTCTGCCCTCCCCCAGCCCTCCCATTTCCAGGCTCTCCCCTCCCCAGCAGCCCCACGCTGCAGCTGAGCACAGACCGTCAGACATGCCAATTTATCTGAGCACACACAGGCTGCTGTTTTGACAGAAGACCTTTAGCCAACGTCAGCTGGCACTGCAGCCAAAGGAAGCAATCCCATCCTCTCCCTACACCCAAACATGTGTTCCCATCCCTGCTTTTGTGCCAGCACAAACATTTGTGCAGAGTGGTCAGGCAGGGATGAGAAAGAACTGGAGACCAAAAAATGCTAGAGCTGTCACTGAAAGCAAACATTCAAACTACAACCTTGACTTGAAAATAAACAGCAGAAGGGGAAGACAGGACTCTCTTCCACACATTTCCATTTGTCTTAAGAGCAGACGAACTCGATGCCCCAGCCAGAGAAGCTGACATCAAGAAGCAGGGCTCAGAGGATGAGAGGAGGGAGCAAAGCTGTGCCAGCATCCACTGTGTTGAGTGGACACAGCCATGCGACTGCCCACAGTCAGAGAAGGGGGAAGGGGGAGGTGGGGGGAAAGCCATCAGCAACTAGTACCTGCTGGGAGAACAGAAACCCTTTGGGATCAGCACACCACTTTCCTTCACAGCGCAAACACATTTGAAGGTGCGGACACCTTGCCAAGTTTTGCTAACGACTGAAGCAAAGCTGCCATCGCAACAATAAGGTTTAAGGAGTGCAAACTGAACTGCAAATATTTCCAGAGAGAAGCTGCTTTCTAGATGTGTGCCAGGCACAAGTCGGCACCAGGAAATCTCAACTGGGGAAAAGCTGTTGACTTGGCTCTTGCCTGCTCAGGACATTTCAGGATAGAGGGGATGGAGGGAATCAGTGGCAGTTTCACCTCTGCTGCTCACTTGCCCTTAGGCCCTCAAAAGCAGGGACTGCCATGAATTTCCTTGTAGCACCAGGCACAGCATTAGTCCTCAGTAAAACAACACAGCTCTCAAACACACTGGTGGACGCTCCCCCACCATCACAGACTGTCACCTCTCCAGCCATGCAGCAGGACAGCTTGGACCCTTCATACCATTTTGCCAGCAGGCAGAAGCCCCAGGGTTGCAGACGCAAACTCACCTGCCTGGTAGTCAGCAGCCGACTGTCCCCATACGACACTGGGCTTTGAAAGCGCCAAGCCCAGGGCAGGTCCCCCCCTTGCCTCAGGTGAAAAAAGGCCAAAGTCCCAGCAGGGAGGTGCCACACCACCTGCCTGCACCATTGGCTTGCTTGCACCCCCGTGGGGACAGGCTCAGTGGCACAGCGCCCACTCGGCTTGCAAGACGGCAGGGATGCTAAGGCCCAGCACACAGGGTGCTCACTCCTCTTTCCTGACAGCCACCCACAAAAGCTTGCAGCTCCTGCAGTCCTTTCCAAACTCCACAACTTACCTCTGCCTTGTGCAGCTTCCCTCCTGCTGGCTGTTTGGTATGGGTGTCCCCCAGCACACTCCTATCTACAGCCATAAGTGCCAGAGCACATTCACAGTGAAAACAGTCAGGCTGGCACCCTTGCAAAACAGCAGGCAAACTTTGTCCCCATATCTGGCCTCCATGCTCCCTGCAAACTGGGCTCAGTCTGGGGAGCCTTAACTTCTCCATGCTGCAAGACCCTGTGATGACAGAACGCCTCAAAACAGCTCCTTCATGCCACAAAGAAATAGGCAAGTTCCCTCGCAGTGCAGGACAGTCCTCAGGCTGAGGGCATGTTACAGAGATGTTTGGCTTTGCAAATAAAGGTAGTGGCAGTATAGATTTACCTAGGTGCCCACAAAGGGGAAAAAAAGAGGACCAAAACTCCTGATTAGCAGCAAAGGCTCCTGAGGTCTCATTACAGCTCCATCACTGACTTGCCCTTTACCTTCAGACAGGATTTCCAACCACAACTGGCAGTCTGAGGAACACCTTGCTCCCAGGACAACAGTCCAGCTTAGGAAAAAACAAGGCATGAACAAAAATAGTCCAACATCTTATTTGAGGCACTTGCCCACCACATCCTTTACCCATCCAGAGCAGTGTAGTTACCCATAACATTGTGACAGGACAGAAGCCACAGCAGGGCCATGGTGGAAGTGTCACAGAGGACAATCCTGCAAGCCCCTGGGACTACCGCAATGTCCTATATTTTGATACTACATGAACAGTATTGCAACTATCCTCTCCCCCAGGATTTATTTCAGATTACAGGAAATTCAGAGACTTCATTTACCTTCACACAACAGCAGTCAAGAAGACAAAACAGAGGCAGCAGAGACTGGCCTTGGAAACACAGCCACCTCCACCACTCTCCAAGGAGGGAGAGGGCTCAGCACTCAAGAGCTTCTTTTGAGCTTGTCCAACCAACCCTCCCATCTCAGGGACAAAAGTCCCACCATGTGCTGGAAGCAGCTCTCTCTCCACCCCACCCCCCCGCCCCAATTTGCCTGCTGGCCTCAGTCACTGGGACCACCTTGATGCAAAGCAAAAGAGTTCCCAATGACATCAGACAGACACTTTACTGCATCTAGCAACAGTCCCTCCCTCTGCTTGGCCTCAGCCAGGCTGGGAAAAGCCAGCCCAGCTGCCAACTCCAAAGCAAGGATTGGAGTGAGTGGAGCAGCAGGTATTACTGGAAAGGAATGGGGCAAAAGAGCAGGGAAGGAGGTGGGGATCCTCCTGCCTCTGGGCAGCAGAAGCAGGAAAAACACACCCAGTTTTTTTCCCCCTCTGGGCTCTCCATCCTGCTGGCAGCAACAGGCTGGCCCCCTGCTCCCAGTACAGCATCATGCGACTTTGCCTGCTTTGCTAAGAAACCTTAAGCAGTAAGTCAAGACAACAAGCATCTTCCGTTACCTCTGTGAGAGCTAAGGCTTGGAGAAAGGCCTCCAAAAGGCACTGTGAGCAGTAAGAGAAGTGCCTTCCTGACCTGGAGAGCTTCTCCAGGCCAAACAACCAGCAACTTGCTGAGATTAGTGCAGAAGCTGTTTGCCCTATTGCTTGACAGGGGGAGTCCCATGGAGGCCTCTCCTCACATCAACATGATCTCTCTTCCAGACAAGCCTCCTACCACTCAGCTCTACTCCAGGACAGCTCAGGAAACAGGGTCCAATTCATAAGTCCTAGCACCAGATCACACTCCAGTTACCAGAGCACATCTCACTTCAGCCAGGCAGAAAGGTTTGCAAAGGGCAACTGCTCAATGCCAAGCCATCTGCATTCAAGTCAGATGGAAAGACTTGAGGAACAGGCCTGTGCCAATCTGGAACAAATGCCAGATATGCCCTTCGACTTTGCATGTCGCGGGAAACTGCCCTCAATTGAGAGCCAGAGAGTTGATGCTCGTCTTGAAGCTGGGGTTGGGTATCAGCACTGCAGTACATCAAGAGGCCCCAGCGCAGATCTGGGACCTGTTATTTTAGGGGCTGCACAGACCTTCAGTCAGGGACAGTCCCTGTCCTGGAGGTTTTGCAGCTGAACTGCAAGACGGCATGAGTGAGGACAGCCATTAGAAGGAGAAATGACTCACCCAGGGCAAGTCTTGCTGTCCAAGACATCAGGGCTGCCAAGCTGAAGGAACCAGAGGGAAGGTTTCAGCAGGACAAATGAGCTTGCAGTCATCTCACTGAGAACACATAACAGAGTCCTACTCCATAAGAGGGCAACACATTAAAACATTCTCATCAGGCAGTAACTGCAGTGCCTTCCCTCACAGGAGACAGAAACAACAGGTCTAAAAGTGCTCACAGCACCCCTGGCAAGATGAGGGGAGAAAAGGAAACCCATGGGAGCTGTTGGTGCTCTCTCCATCTCAACCTGGCTCCTCTCTGAGTTTTCAAAAAGGCAATTGGGTCTAGTGGATGAGTCTCAAGAGACCTGGCTTCTCTGCTCTGCACAAATGCCACATCGAGCATGTGACAGCCCTGATCCCCTCTCATTCCTCTGAACACTTACAACACAAGTAACAAGCCTCTGAATTATGGACAACTACTCACGCTCAAAGGCAAACTCAGTCTTGGCTCTCCATGGCTTCTACAGAAGCATGAGCCAAGAGGTGTAGGAGCTAGAGGGCCAAAAACCCTTGCATGTCTTATCATAAAATCTTCAGTGATGTGATGATAGGAGGTTAGAGCACAGCTATAGCAGAAATTCAGGCCCAGCATTCTGCTGGAAAATAGTGGTGGGCTCCCGCCTCTTGTCTGTAGAGACCTGCAAGTCCCTGCACCAATTCAAAGGGATCTGTGAAAAGTAGCTACAGAACAAGTAATCCATACACAAACACAATGAACTATATATATGTGGCAACTTCTAGAGAAAATTATTATTTAAATTAAATTTAAATGGCCTACGTTATTTTGCAGCTGAATAGCCAACAGTGGAAGCACAAGCTAACTGACAGGTAGTAAAACTGCCCACACATGATCATGCTGGTGTACAAGCAAGTTTGCAGCTTGGACATCTTTGGATGACATATGTGGGTGCTTATTTCCAATGATACCCCTTTCCAAGTGCCACTTCAGAAATTATGTAGTCACACATCGAACTAGTGTGATTCTAACTCTTTTAAAATCTACCTTCCTCTGGATCAGTTCTCCATATCGGTTTTTATGAAATTACAGGTTCAGAGACACGCAGCATTAGCTGGACAAAGAGGACAGCTTCACTGAGAAGTTGGGAGTCTGGCAGATGGGAGACAGAGCTGGAAAAACAAACAAACTTAGAACTTAGTATACTTACTATAGTATTTCCTCTTCAGTAATCTGTGGTGGTCCAGAAAAGGCAGAGCTAACTGACGGTGACAGACAGACCAACCCTTTGATCCAGAAAGACTTACCACTGAGAAACTAAATGGTGCAAATCCCTTACTTAGGTGCTCTGCCAAGGGACTGGCAGAGTAAAAAAAGGTTCTCCCCTCCTAATTTAAAATAATCACCATGTACAAAGCAGTAATTAAAAAAAAAAACAATCAAGAAGTCCAAGGGAAAGCAAGGGTTGGATTCTAGCTCACTGGATAGGAATGAGGCAGAGTGCTGAGCTGAGGTCCTGGGGCATGAAAGGGACCATTCATTCCCATCAGCAACAAAACCAAGCTCTCAGCAGACCAATCTCCTCTGAAAGAAAAGGGTGCCAGCAGCCCTGCTGGGAGGAATAAGCATCTTTTTGGGCCAAATTGCAGCAGTACCTCCTCAGAGCAACACTCAAACACCTACAAAGCTGTTCCCGTTAGATGCCTTGAAGTGCATCCTCCTGGGATGGTGCCAGCTCACTGTGGCCAAACCTGAGGCTGCAGAGGGGAAGGACTGCCAGTGCAGATCAGTGTTATGCCCCAGGCAGTTCTGCCTCGGGGCTAGCATGGGGTGTGCAGGATGGATGTGATGCAATGCGAGGCCTCAAGGCCCCCGATGATGGCTCACACAGGTCAGAGAGCTTGGTGGCAGCCATGTCAAGGACTGACTGTTGTGGATGACCACCACCTTCATGTCGCAAGATAAGTACAGTTTTTCTCAGAATGCTGCATGCAGCCCTAGAAAAGGCTTTTTCTCCTTGAAAGGTGATGGGGGCGGTGGGGGAATATAAACTCTTTTTCTTTGGAGAAGAAACAGCTCACAAGTCCAAGTTTGTTTCCCCAGCCTTGTGTTCCTTCAGGTACATGTTGAACAAGACATGCGCCAGAAATAGCCCCAACTTCAGCTACTCCAGGGTTACAAATTAAGCTCCATCCCTTCCAGCCCAGCAGCGAGCAAGAGGTCTGCTGAGCCAGCTCTGACACATGGCTGCTCCCACAGCACAGTGCAAGGGAAGACCAATGAAGCTGTTGGGTTAAATTCTACCATGGTCCTTCCTTCTCCAAACTCATCCAAGCCAGTGAACAGACAGAGAAGAGAGAAGGTAACAAAAATCCTCACTGGCTAAAAAAGCTGGCCTGGAAAATGCCAAGCGGCTCACAGCTCTGAGCCAGTGAGCTGCTCTGATCCTGCACAGAAAGCCTCCTACGCACCAAGCCATGCAGTATCCCTTCCGGCCCCTGAAACAGAGAAAAGAAAAGAAAGAAAGGAAAAAAAAAATCACCACCTCCAGCCAGCATCTAAGGTACCCCAGCAACCATTTCTGCTCCTGCAGACTTTTTCTTTCTTTTTTTTTTTTTTTTTTTTCCTCCCCTGCAATGCACCTGTTAGGAGCGGCACATGGGTACCTCCGCACCACCAGTACAACATATACCGTTGTAGCTTCTCACCCCACTAACCACTCACAGTACCTTCATCCAAGCATTGGGCTGTCCCAGGAACAGGTTCTAAGGAAGGAAAAATAAATGTATCTGCTCCAACCTGCTGCAGACAGACTCATGTGCATCCCCTGTCACTCCACAGAGATCTCACAGAGACTTATTTTCCTAGTGTGCCTCCCAGGAGGGCTAGGTCCTCAGCAGATGCAAGCCAGAAAAGCTCATTGTCTCTGCTGGAGCCTGGGGACTTGGTCCCCCACCAGCTGCAGTGAGAGTGCACATTACTACAAGCACATATGCACTTCTGTCCAATTTCATGGGGTTTCCTTGCCTGTCTGCCTGTAACAGCCTCATCTTCTCAATGATGCTCCTACACAAGCTCATGATGACCAGAAAGAGTTCAGGCCTTGACAGCCCAAGCTTACTTGGCAAGGGGGAGAAACAGCAAATGAGAAAAGTAAAAAGAGGGAGGGGGAGCAGGCAGGATACCTGCATCTCACCCAAGTAGCTACTTGCAGAAAACCTGACCAAAACTGTGCAGGCACATCACCTGCTTTCCAGCACCACTCTTCCTGCTCATCCTTCCAGCTCATGTCACCCCAAAGAGCGTGACCTGTGATTACTATAGGAAGGGGAAGAAGAGAAGAAATGCAGGAAGCCTCCTTTGCATGTGTAGTGATTTTGGCTGAAAAGAGCCCCTAAAATGCTTAACTCACTAGTTTTAGAAGCAGTACAGGACCTTATCATCCCATGTGCAGGACTACAATAACAGAGACACATGCCACCATCCTGGACATACAGGCTGCATTGTTCCAGAGTGGTGGAGCACAAACTGGCATTCACCCCCAAAACCTGCATCTTCTGAAAAAAAACCCCAAAAAAACAAAAACAACAAAAAACCTCGTGGCAAGCATCTTGGCAGCGTCCCACAGGACCTAGCTAAGCTCTGTGCATGGCAAGACCCAGGCCAGAAGAAGGAACTGAGGACCATAGCACTGCAGAGAATGAAATTGCTTGCAACTATTTTTTGGCCTTTCACAAGAACCTTGCCCTTTTGCAGTCTCACCTATGAGCAGCACTGGAACACAGCAGCCACTTCCTCTGCCCCAGGATTCACCGAGGGGAAACAGGGTAGGCAACAAAGCAAAATCAGTACCTAGTTCATAACCTGATTGGAGCAGAGTTCAAGCACAGGTTGCTAAATTTTATTTCTGTATATTTCCACGTCCCAGTCTGTGTCACATCATGCTGATTCATTCTATAGATCCTTTTCTACAGACAGCATAGAGCATAGGAAATATCCAGGGCTGGCTGTTTAGCAAACATGCACTGAAAGCTTCCTTCTGTCTGCTGTGCCTGCTGCTAATTCCCTTCACAGCTCTGCTCGTTAATAAAAATACAACACAATAAAAGAGAACCGCACACATATACACCTTGCCCAAATTCCCTCCATACTGGCTGATTCTGAGTCACCACCAGCAATTAACTGTTGCCATGCACTGAGAAGGACATGGTTATTAAATTAATAGGGGCTGCTTAACCTGGCTACAAATATACATGAGTTCTTTGTGCCTTAGTGAGCTAATAAGGCGTGTGCTAATTACATTAATTCAAACAAGCCCTACGTGCCCTAAGGGTAAAGGGAGAGGCGAGCACAGCAAAAACCCAGGCTCTTTCACAATAGCTGTGCGAGAGTGGAAAGTACTTGCCTCGACAGGGCTTTCGGAGGAGAAGCAGAGGAGCGCTTCGGTTTGCGCCCTACAGCTTGCTCAGCCCAGCTGCCTCGTTAACATGCAAAAAGCCTTGCTCATTCACCCAGCCTTTGGTGCAACCATACACGGGATCCCCTCTCCAAAGGGCCATATGGCTTGTCCCTTCCAATCTCCGTGGCCCAGAGCACATCGCAAGCCTTGGGATAACACCCTGCTGCGTCGGGATCCTGCAGGCAGCCCCTTTCCCATAGGGACCATGTGGCACTGGCAGCCTCCAGCCACGGAGCAGCACGGGGGGCTGCAAGTCACCTAGCATCCTGCCACGTGCTGCTTCTCACGCAGACCTGTCTCCTCCACATCCCTGAAGGCAGCCAGGGACAGCTTGGCCGGACAGGAAGCACACGGAAACTGCAGTGTGAGCTCAACCAAATTAGGCAATCCCAACCGGCTCCCTAAACCTAACCCGGCAATGGATGCAGGCAGGCAGGACTGCGTGCACCTCCCCTGTCAAAACAGGAACAGAGCCTTCAGAACGGGAAGGGGAAGGGACAGACTGCAGCAGGGAGAAGCAAAAGGACAGCAGGAAAGAGACTCACAATCCCATGCTCAGAGAGGAGCCTCCCATCTCTCCAGCCCAAGGGTAACCAGATCCCTCACCTCTGCCACCCCTGGCAAGGAGCCGTCCTCCGCATCAGCTGTGCTCACGCCGAGGGTGTCTGCTCGGCACTGCCACCACTCCAGGCATTCAAGGGAGGGAGAGGAAGAAGAAAGGAAGTTGGTCGTATTTCTTTGCATCTCCAAGGACACGTGCTCACCGAGCACTTTCTGAAGCATGTGCTTGTTCCTGTGAACACTAGGGGACTGTGCCAGAGCAAAGCAAAAGCTTGGCGTTTTCTACCTTCTGTTCCCACTTCTTCCTATATCACGTGCATCTGGCAGTACACAGGGCCATCCCCAGGAGGCCTGAAAAGCAACCACCTTTCTCTGGCAGCAAGGACTATGCCATGTGAATTGCGGGGTATTTTAAAGACATGATGCTGACTCTTCCCCTCAAAGACAGAATCTACAATCAGGCACCAGGTGAGAGCCAGGGCTGCAGAAGGGTAGTACAATGCAGTTTGTCCTGCACAAAGAGGCACTGGTACAGGCTTGATGCAGTTTTGACAGCGGGGTGGCAGAGAAGATGCAAATATTTTCATGAAGGAAACCATACTAGGGATTTTTACCCCCTGGAAAGTGCATCTGTCAAGCCACATGATTCTCTTTCCCAGCAGAGGCTGTGGTTACTCAACCACTAGTCCAGCATAATTTTGGGCTACTGCCAAAAAGGAGGGAGCTCTTCCTTCCCCCAGCTACTAGAGGAACTCATTTCAGACCAGGCTTATTCCCAGGTCAATGCGTAGCTGTGAACACACATATGCTTGGGCTGGCACAAAAAGAAAGAGGTAGGAGTGAGAAGCAGGGCTGCCCCTCTCAGCAGCAGCCTGCAGCCTGACTGCTGTGGGCACTGGGAAAAAAAAAACCAAACACCCAATAAACAGTGATAAAACAGAACAAGAATCCCTCCAGGGAAGCCTGGGAGATAAAGGCTTCTGGGCCCTGAACAAAATTATTTAAAAGACCTAGAAACCCAGAGCCCTGTGGGCCTATACATCAACTGATAGCTGTGACTCAGAATCCCAAAGGGGGACTGCATGAGCCTGGCTGGAACAGCAATGCATCCAACAAACCCCACACCCTGCCCCTGTAGCAAAGCCACAGTGCCCCGAGAGAGCCAGTCTCCGACATGGGTGCCAGTGCTAAAATACAGTAGGTTAATGAAACAGGACCCCAGAGTCTGAAAGAACATAAACCCTCCTGTGTCACCCTCTGGAATTAGGAGCTGGGCTCCGCCTAAAGCAAGGCAACAGAGAAGCATCGAGCAGGAGCCACCATGTAACCACGCAAACGCTGGTGTACAGGCTGCAAGCTCAGCTGCTCGCTAGAGCTGAGACTGTATTTCAGGTGCCTTTTGTACAAGAGACCAGACATGGAGAGTAGACAGGATAACAAAAAGGCCATCTCCCAGCCTCCCAAACACTTTGCAACACCAGATAGAGAGCTTTCCAAGGAAGGAAGCTTATCTCATTACTTCCTGCTGCTGAAGGCAGAATTTGACTAATGCTCCCAGTACACTAGAAGAAATGCCAGTTAAATGTCACGTTCATCAATATTCCTTGCCTCTCAGCCACAGGAATGGCGATACACAACTGCTGCTGCCAGTCCCTTTGCTGTGGGGGTACAAGAATGTACCTGCTCTGCTCCTGCATCACAAACAGCATTTCTCTCCTCCCACCTCAGCTGTTTGCTTACGCCAAAGCTGTTCAGATCACAGCAAAATGGTTCCTTGCTAAACATACATCAGCGGCCCCAGACAGGTCATGTTGCTTCTAAAGAGGTTAGCAGCTCCTCCAGGGAAACTTGTACACGCTGTCTAACAACCAGAGGAATTGTCAAGGGGACTGCAACCACTCAGAAGTCTGTGGGATAATCCATCCACCCGCTCCCTGCTCACCCAGAGTGCTGTGAATCAGAAGGCTGCAAGGCAGGCAAGGCGTTCCCAGTAAGAAGACAATATATTTAAGAGGCTATAGGCAAATGAAAACACATGCTGTCCTGCTCAGCTAAACAGAGCAGAAGGAGATGGGTAACACAAGAAAGGAAAAGGAGTCAGAGGAAAAAAGTGAAGTAATTCAAACTTGGAAAGTCATTCTCTGGACATTAAATGTCTTACCTGGCTACTCTGCATGTGCAGTGCAATGCTGCTACCTGCCAAATATATCCACAAGAATTTACGTGACACATTAAGCATCCTCAGTAAAGCAATTCATCTTGCATTGCTTAAGAATTAGACCTCTTTTCAGAAAGTTTCAAAAAAAAAAAAACCAAAAAAAACCCCAAATCACACCTGAAGCACACCTCGCAGCCCTGCTCCAACTACCAACCAACACTGTCTTGCCAAAGAGTGCACAGCAGGAACGGCAAGTAACATTAGACACAACGAACTGTCATGCCAGCAAGCACTGTAACAGGCACATTGCACTGGGAGACTAACAACGGTTTGGCTATGCAGGAACCAGACACAATGCTCTGCTCCAGAGGTCCTCAGACAAGGACTTCTGGGCTCCAATCCATGATCCCCATCAGAGCTAGCTGTGGCTACCCATGTGGAAACCTGCCTGCCTGTAGCACAGCCCACTCAAGACGTGGTGCAGCACTCTGCCGCTGCCATGGTTGGTGTCAGGACCCCAGGTCTGGTACCAGCTGGGGAAACCATGTTCTCCTTCCCCTGCAAGAGCAGTCAACTCATAAGGGGAGAGGGGAGGTTGGCCACAGCAGCCAGCTCTGCGAGGTTCCCTGACCATGACACATAAACCCTCTCCCATTCCATGTCCTTTCAGGCTACCAGCAAGTTTGTCAGCTCACGTGTATGCACAGGTGCATCCAAACAGCACATGCCCTTTGCCACGGCTGATCTGTTTGCTTCCAGTTCCAGACCACCTCCATTTGCACTGCCACAGGTCCAGGTAACCACACCAGCATGAGAGACAACCCGGTGTCAGATTATGCGTGGAACTTCTCGCAATCTCACCCGCGAGCCGAGCAACATCTCACAAGCTGCATGGCAGCTCTGCAGCCTCTCTCCCATGAGCTGACCCCGTGCCTCTGCAAACTGGCCACGGCGCACCTCCACCAGAACAGCCCAGCAAGCGGGCACAGCTGAACCTCACAACAGGGGAGGCAGGAGCTTACTCCATGCCAGGGACCCTGCAGAGCCGCAGAGACCAAGTCAGTGGTGTGCAGATGCCTCCCGAATGTGTAGAGGGTTGCGTGAGCAGCCTGCTCAGCCTCCCCGGGAGCATGCTGGCAGGCAGCACACCGCACGGCGCACTCGGGCACGCGCCCACACACAGCTCAGCAGCGGCCTAGCATTTCTTCCCCCCTTTCCAAAGCCAAATTCAGACCATCTGTTGAAGTATTTCTGCAAATCATCCCTCTTTCAGGAAGGGCCGGGGGCTGAGTTTAGTTGTTTATATAGCGTCTGGCATTTCTCTAGCGCTTATCACTTCAGTATCCAAGCTATTTCCTTCAAGCTCTCCACTAGTTTTGAAGAACCAGAGTGGGGCACCAATGAATCTTCATTTTAAGTTTCGGGAGAAAAAAAAAAGAAAAAAAAAGGCATCAAAAAGACAACAGCTGCTCAGGTCATGCACACATTTAGCTGCTAACAAAGCAAACAGGACAGTTCAGGGGAAGGGGGTCAGAACAACACAGTGTGTTTCATGTCCTTTAAAAGACCTACTACCCTTAGAAAATAGCCTTCTGCTCCGAAAGGATGAGATGAACTAACAAGTGCTCCTGTTGCCTTACAGAGAAGAGCTCAGCTTACCCAGGACATGGAAAAGGAAGCTACCCCCATCCTTGAGAAAGACAACACTAAACAGAAAAGGAAAATGAAGCACCCAGGAGAGACCATTTACTGTATCAAATCATACCTTCTGCAACAGCTGCCATTGCTACAAAACAATTGCCATTGACACAAAACAAGCATTGCTGCCTGGGTGCCTTTCCCTTCCCCAAGCAAATAATCTCCATGTGGGCAGCCCTCCCAAGACAGCAAGTATTCAAAGATTTTATATTTGCAGATGTGTAAGAGGAAACTGCCAGAGAGAAATCCAAACCACCAAGAGTGACAAGGTCTTTTCATTGGGTTTGTCTGGGGTTTTGCATTGTTTTCTAAAGCTTTTGTACTCCCTGTTACTTTATCTTCACAACAGCTGGAACTACCCAGCAATCAATACTGCAAGGTTAAAGCAACATCCAGTTTTGCACTGGGCAGCTCAATCCACCGCCTCCTTCCTGCTACCTTTGCACTGGAAGGCAAACAGAAGAGGACAGGAAAAAAATTATCTGCCGTTAGGATTAGCTGGAGCAACACAGCATTAGCTCTAGCAAGCCGCTGTGCTGTTAGCTGGATATGGCCAAAAGACTGTCCCTGCTCCGATCAGGCACAGACCAGAGGATTCAGCCTTGCAGAAGGAGAAAGGCTTCATCAAATCACGATGCCAGGAAAGCCAAAACACACTGTCGTGTTAGACCTCAGGCACCTCTTCAGCAGCAGAGAAGAGGAGGTGCTTGCAGTCACATCCTGCTGTCTCACTGCAGATAGACAAGGCAACTGGCTCCAGCAAGGTTAGAGTCCATGCAGCCATTTATGAGAAATGCACAATGAAACATACACAGTGTGTATGATATGTTCAGGAGTAAAAAATAAAAACAATGCACTGGCTTGCATAGGCAGCATCCATACATAGCTCATTTCCCATGGTAAGTAATTGATAATTCCAACCCTCCTAACTTTCTGGTAGTGCAGATGTTTGGATACTTCCAAGAAAGCCTGAATGTGCAAACACGGGCATCAAAGCAGGCTTTTGCATTTCCTGAAAACACAGTTAAGGATTTAGGTGAACACCTACAGAGATGAAAAAGGAGTAATAACCGGTCATTATGTAACTGCAGTAGCAGAAGGCAGGATGCTGTGACCAAGCAGATCCTTCCCCATCCTGCACTGTTGCTGTTGAAGGAGCAGAGCAGGCACTTGTCCTTACACAATATTGCAGATTTAAACAGAGAAGCAGGGGTAGATGGGAGATAAGCGTGTCCAACTGGAAGCCTAACAGAACGTTAACAAACTTGTCACAGGCTAAAGAGGCTGTGTGCCCAGGCTCTTCCTGTAGCTCGAGGGCTCCCACATGATGGCCCAACCTCAGCTGGTGCAAACCAAATTTGGTCCACTGCCTCTGCCAGAGCTATATCAACTTACTCCAAAGGGCCAAAGCGCACAGCTCTGGGACACCATTGATCTGCCAGCGGCTGTACTGAAACTTCATTCTGGGGAAAAACAAAAACAAAAAAACAAACAAAAAGACAACAGGAAAAAAACCCACTCTGAAAAAGGACAGCCAGGAACAAGGCAGGCTTAGGAAAAATGCCCCTCTGTTCTAAAACAGCCTAGAAAAGGGGTAACTGCAGAAACTCCCTTCACAAGACAAGAGCATCCTACCGTAATACACATGAACTGCGGCACCCAGGATCACAAGGAAACTCATTTGTCCCAGCCATTGCAAATCTGGTTTGGTTACACATCATCTCCCCAGCGCAGGATCTCCTAACAACGGAACAACAATATTTTGCATTTTTCCACCCCTTTTCCTTCCCCCTTAGGGCCTAGTTCAAAGCTCTTTTATGTCATTCTGGCAGCACAACATGATCTTAGGCAGATAGAAACAGCCTATTAAAGAGATACACCCTGTGCAGGGCATCTTGCTGGCACTGGAAAGTTGGCAGTACAAAACATTTGCAATTCCTTCCCAAAGCAAGCCCAGGGATCAAATGACAATAGAAAGCATCGCACTGGAACAAGGCAGATGTGCTACAACACAGCACCAAGGGACATGAGTCCCTCTGCAGCTACGTTCAATGCTGCTAAACTTTTCTTCTCGCCACACAAGCCTTTCACCTCCCAAATTTCACAAGGACATACCACCTTCCACCAGCTACTATGAATTTGGCGACTGCCCTCCGAAAGCATTTTATTTCTATGGTGGGGCAAAAGAGAATCCAGAAGTTTGCCAGCACCTGTAAAACAAGTAACCCCTAGCCCAGCAGCAAATCCAAAACCCAGCCCTTTGGAGGACCGGAGATGGAGACCATGCAGCCCTACACTACACCTAGGTGCTCCTTGCTGAGGGAGAAGGAGCAACTCATCAATCACTCCTCTTCCAGCCTCCTGGCTGCAGATTATTTAGATAGAACCCAAAGTGCCAGGGATAATTAACTGTTTTCACAGCATTGCATGGTCATCACCTATGCTGCAACGAGGACGTTCCCTAGATCAGGCTTTACTCCTCGCGGAAAAGCTGTTCTTAGGGGAATCTGCAAAACTGGGCCGCCGGTCAGGGATGCTGGATCTAGATGTGTTTTACTCTACCTAAACAGAGCACAATGTTTTCCCACCTAAATACGCTGCTGTCCTGCTCCAGAAAATCTCTCCCTCCTCCTATTTTACCATTCTCAGCATGACAACAGTTACACAAGAATGAGTGTATAGGCACATGAAATGCTTACAGCTCCTAAGCAAGACCTTCCCCGTTATAACACCCTCATCAGAGCACAGCTCCAAATCCTCACAGCTCCCAGGCTTCGAGGGACACCAAACCCCAGCCACTGTGTCTTGGTCCCTTCTCTCCATCACACCTTTGCCCTGCTAGAGACCTACAACAAAAAAATGTGATGCACAAGTGACCAGGGGGACTGCTACCACATGTACGTGCTGCTGTCACCTTTGCCAGCCAGGTACATAATTCCCCCTGTCTTGCCCACTAATTTAAATCTTGGCAGGAAAAGGGGAGCAAATGGCCCTGACAGGCTGTCAGGGATTTCTACCTCCTAGTAACTTAATACAGCACACTACCCCTTCTTAAAATGGCAGCAGGAGGATCTTCCAGGGCCCTGGCATCTTAGTAAGACATTAACAAGATTGCTGGGCATCAACCAAGACTGCAGACTTCAGAGCGGTGCTGGGCTCCAATTTACGACACAGATTTGCTCCCTGTTCCAACTCGGCCATCCATCTCTGCCACTGATCACCATTGCCCTCAAAACATAACACTCCTTACTATGACGGGCACTTGGTGAACAAACGAGCCTAAGGGCACAGCACCAGGAGAAAAATTGTACCGTGTGAATGACGAGAAGCAGTAGTAGCGCACAGTTAAAAATTCTACAGGCAAGACATTCAAAGGGATAAATCCTCATTAAATACTGGTATTTATTTTCTGGTGAAGATGTTAGAGTAACTCCTCCTATTAGGCCTCATCTATACCTTTATTTGTAACAGCCTGAAAAGCAAAACACAAGCTGAGGACAAGCAGACAACTGCCACCCAAGCCCCACACGATATATCATTATCAGCTGAGTACCACTCTAGTTCAATTGCCTTTTGCTTGCCATTGCCAAGAAGAGAGTTCTTGAGAGGCAAAACCACAGTGACCTGCAGTGATCAAAATCATTGCAGATCCAGTCTTAACAGCAGCAGCCACGCCACGAGAGGACAGATCATAACAGCAGCAAGACTCTCAGAGATGAACGTGCTATGCTAAAAACACCCAGTCTTTAACTGTAAACACCTAATACCTAAAATATATTAGGCCAAAGAAATATAGCTGGGATCCTGCTCTGACGTTTGTTACTTTGACAACCTGGTAAGATGCAGAAACTAAAAGCTGAGAAGGCCTGCAGGAAAGAGGCCCAGGGCACTGGAAAATCCACTTTCCATTACTGCGCCCTTGCCCAGCAGGAGCCCAGCAGCTCCGGAGGGTGTGAGAGAAGAGAGGATGCTTGGGGTCCAGTTCCCAGGGTGACCTTGAGGAGATCCCACAGCCTATTCACTTCGGCAGGTTCCCCATCCACAGGAGAAAGAGCACGATAACCTTGACCTACCTCAAAGAGGCCCAGATCTGGCTTAGGAGAACCTGGAAGGAGCTCGGATGCAGGACGCTGCGCCGCAACCAGGGTAGCTAGAGGCTACGATCCCACAGACCATCCCAGCAATCAGGAGCCCTGGAAAAACATGCAAGTCGCTTTTGATAAAAAAACCAGCAGCTCCGGAGCACTAAAGGACACGGCTGAAACCGCACACGTGTCACCCGCGATTTCCCCGGCGAGGGCTGGGGGAGGAAGGGTGACGCCGCTACAGCCCCCAACACCCGGCAAGGGCAACCCCAGCAACACGGAGGGGACGGGGAGATCTCCGCCGGCCTCGGCTCTGACACATGGGCACCTGCGCCCCCACTCCCCGGGATGAGGGGAGTGGTCGGGGGGACCGGCACTTCCCAGGGTGAGGGGAGCAGATGAGGGCCGGGAAGGCTTACAACCCCCGGGGTGAGGGGGGTACATGGGGGGCCGTGGGCAGCCCACAGCACCCGGAATGAGGGGGGTGCCT